>VDFB02105699.1:0-15659 GCA_007258455.2 Sequoia sempervirens | reverse complement strand
TGTGATGAGCCCTGCTGGCTCTCAGCTCGAAACCCTTAATTTCTTAAGTCTTTAGATGTTTTCTTAGTTTTTTAGAGAATTCTTAATAGACAGAAGAGAAGGGGCGCAGCATATTTTTGCTTGTAATTTGAAATTTAAAGCAAAAACTCACAAAGTGGAAATGCAGTAGTGCTAATTATACTGAAACAATAAGATCATGCATAACAAACATACCCGAAAATCTCCAGTTATTTTAAATAAAGAAATTGCCAGAACTACAGTTGGAAATGATGAAATCAAGCATGAAGGCACGCCAAGACTCCAGAAGTGGTTTCTCCTGCTCAGAAACTGGTCACAATGCTCTGAAATAACTAGGCGCCAATGATAGAAGCCAAAACCCACACAAAAGGAAGGCGTTTCAATTTATTTCTTCACACGCCTTTTTCAAGGCACAATTCCCAATGAAGGTTGTACGGCCAAGAAAGGAAGAAGTAGAATCTCTGATAGAAGTCTCTGTAGCTGTGGAATGATGCGCCACCAGTAGAAACCCTCAATTATTGTAAGCAAATAACAATCTCAAAATAAATAAACTCTGTAGAATCTGTAGAACCTCTGGCTGAAGCTCTCAACATGCACTGATTCGACTGATATTCCACAATCTCAAGAGTGCTCACACTGAAGAGGTAACGTTCTTCAATGGCAGTGTGTTCAAACCCTGATCACAAGAGAATGCACAGGCAAAATGCTCAAGGCAAAGAGAAATAGTCAAAAGATATGAGTTTCAATTGCCAGGGGATGCTTTATACCTAATTGGCACGCATTTCAAGAAGGTACGGCCTTTTGCATCATTTAAATCTTTTTAATTTTTAATTAAGTCTGCTCCATAGTTTAAGACTTAATTCTTTGAGCGCACTTTTTAATATTTTAAGACATTAAAATATTAAAATCCCTTTTTGAACATTTTTAAGTGATATAAAATATTATTAAAGTCAATGTGACTTTAATAAAAGGCATTTAAGTTAAATAATTAACTTAATCACTTAATAATTCATAACTTGCTCAAAACTCAGAATATTCCCGTGCCATCAGAAGCTGTGGACTCCTGAAATGCCAACACCGTGGATCCAATCATCAGTCAAAAACGAACAATCAATCTCTCCAAAGTACCATCAATTCTCTAATCAATCCAACAAATTCACAAGCGGGTCCAAGAAATAGGCTAACCATCGCAAAACAAGATCACGCTGAAAAGGGGACATTACATATTATGGAGAATGAAAATATATATATCATAAAATAATCTTGTAATTATTAAATAAAAATATTAATACAAAATAAATGTAAGGTATATAAATATAAAGAACAACTAATATTGAATAAATAAATGAATAATATTTAATCATAATAGCTAGCAATTAATATTGTTAGCAAAAGACGCTTCTCTTCGAAAGTCGTCTCTCTTTATTGGAGTTTAGTGAGGTAAATGGATTTAAAAAGAGGAAAGTCGAGAGTCTAAGAGTGTATCATGTATTGAGATTTCATCATCGAATGGGAGAGGATAGCAAGGGATCATTTCTGTGAGAGAAAGCTGATTTGATATTGACCGTCAGCCTCAAAAACAAATGGTAAAAGCATTCGCACCGGCCCCTGGAGCCATTTGAATCTCGCGTGAGTTATCGAAAGTTTGAGCCGCTTAGGAGAGTAAGGAGTGAAGGTGAAAGCGTAGGAAAATAAGGGAAGACGTCTATCTGCAATCATATAGGAGAACACGAAATCCACACTAACCAATATACGCTATCTCTGAACCAGCGCTTTGAATAGATGCGGATGGGTTGAGCTGGTCGTGGTTCTTAGAGAGTACTTGCTCTGCCAGTAATATATATATATATTCTTGAAAGGATTCAATGACTCTCCTCTCCACCTGGATTACATCTTGATGGCGAAATAGAAAGGAGAAGAAAGAGTATATTTCAGAAGACATATAGATATTTATACATATGTTACCAAATGGGGAATTGCACTTAAGATATATGAAGAAGAAAATAGCATGTCGGGCTGAGGAGGAACCACTGAACCGAGTAATGAGAAATAGAGGGATAATGGCTGGTCAAGTCATCCACTGCAAGGAAGAATAGGAATGTCAATGAGGAATCAATGAACTAGCCAGACGGTCATATGACAAGGCAGTGAACAGTAAGTATAATAACGGGTAAATTACTCATTATAGATATATCTTAGTTACACATCATGACATATGAATATTAATCAGAAACAATGACATATGCAACATTCAATGGAATCGTTTAGATAGAATACAATATACGTACACATTCATATGAGAGGTCATGAAATGTATATTTGCAAAGCAGAGGTCAATTAGAAATAAGGGCACCTACAATCTATGTGAGATAATATTGACTTTTACACATAGAATTTCACCTATTGATTAATATCTACTTATGAAATGTAGAAGAATCATTTATAGAAGCGATAAGAAGAAATGAATAATTCTTAACAAGAATGAAATATTTATATCATCTCTAGCTTTATTAGTTTTATCACTGAAAGTGCTGACTTCTAAACATTCTAATGTCTCTTGGAGAAATACTTTGAATGCAAGATTTAAGCTTAAGCACGTTCTCCAGAAAGGGGACATTACATTTTGCTTCGTGTTGTCATGGAGATGCCAATGTGTCTTCGTGCAACACGTAAGCTATGGGCATTCTTCGGGAAAATCTCATACAATAGACTGAAGTCAGTGTTTAGGGACTGGGATCCCTTAGTGCTGGGGGTAGCGCAGCTTCTTCCGAGAAGTGACTATATGGAGACAGCCGGGCACTATTGCACGAATGCTGATATAGCATCAAGATTTGTGGCTGCTCTTCTGGACTTGGAGGTCCCCAAGGCCGTCACCCTGTTAATTGTGCACAAATTGCTGATGGGGAACCTGCTAGGTGGCGTGGAAGACACAATTATCATCGCAGAATTGGGCGTTGTGCTTCCTTGACCTAGGGATATGCACAAAGCACTTCTCTTGAGGATATTTGTGAAAAGATACTCATTCCTTTTGGACCTGAAACGGGAGGCTTTTGAGGAGCATAGGCGATGGGCTAGATGCAGTCTCATATTCCTTAAGCACCATTTGTATCTGGAACTGACTGGTGGAGTTGACTGGCGGTGGCATTTCCGCGAGTACTTGATGGTGGAAGGGGTGGATTTCGAAGATTGATCGTGTGCTCATACTCTCGCTAGTTGTGGCGTTCCAGTCATCACGTTGGTGTTTTTTGGTGGTCCAGTTTGGGTCTGCTTGTGTGCAACTGGGTAGTTATTTGGCTCTGGTGATACGCCTGTGTTTTTGGGCTTGGGTGGCAAGGGTAAACTATGTAATGTTTTAGTCCGGAGTCTTCTGTAGTCTGTTTGTCTGGCGGTTTGGGTTGGTAGAGTGTCAAGGGTTTCTAATAGCAGCTCATGCTGTTCCTACGAGAGACACATGGTGTCTATACAAAGAATGTAACTTCTTTTTGATAATTAATATAAATCCTTTGTTTATGTACCAAAAAAATAAAATAAAGATCTTTAAATTATGCATCTTAACTATATTATTGAATCATGTTAGAAGCTGCATGCCAGTAAATATGCCAACTCGTCAACTTTGTAAGTCCTTGGCTAGTGCTAGTGATTTCTACTTTACACTAGAAAATTTTATTATATTCTAGAAGACTTGAGTAGCCATTATGACTAGAGTAGACAATACCTGTTGTATTTAAGTTTTGATGGATTTTGACGTTTGAGTACATTTAATTCAATGGATCTGGAACTTTGAAATTTATATTTGTAGCAAAAAATATGTTTCGACACTCACAAAGGTATTTCACCTACAGTGAATCTTTGAACAGGTTTAGTATGAATTAAGGCAATTGTTATTAGTTTCAGAGTTATAATTTTAAATTTTATTTTAATCATTGGGTAAAAATTCTTTGTACTTAATTGACTCCTTCCATCTATTGATTTTGATTCAGAAAAGATCCAAATAACGCAAGGCCTTTTGAAGGATTGAGAATTATTGACATTGGATGTGGAGGTGGTTTACTTTCTGAGGTACTTTGAACTTTTGCTTTTCTAATTATTATTATTATTATTAAATGATTTCTTGAAGGATGATGATTGGATAAAATCATATAAAGACCGATTTTAAATGCAGTTATCAAGCTGTAGTTGGATTGTGAGGAGGCCACCTTTTTGAAATGTTGAGAAACATTATATTGATTTGGCGGTCATTATGATTATAGATCAAATCATTCCTTGAGGATGGTAACTGGATAAATTCCTCTAAATAATGAGGGCAATTGGATTTAACAAGATGTCATGGGACGCAAAGGTTCACTCTTCTGAAATTTTGATAAATTTTGTGCTCTTGTTAATGTTTTATATTGTCTGGCCAACAAAATATAATATGTGCGGTGCGCAAAACTAAGGTTCTCTATTTTAAGGGGATGCTCGCTGTATTGAAAGCTAAATAGTAAAATACATATTTACACTATTTATAGTGTTTTTCATATGGAGGGTTAAACATGCTCATAAATATATAACATTCAAATGGAAGGAAAGACAATTTGCAAGCTCATCCAAGCCAAAATAGCATATGGATATTGCGTGCAGGAAATGTTTGGAAAATCCTATACAGTGGCTTGATACTGTCAGAAATGTTTACGAATGTGCTGGGAGTATTTTATGAAAATTTCTGCTCTCTTTCTAGTAGTTTACTTTACATAATGGGATGATGCTTTAGAAATTGAAAAAATTAGTGTACAGCCTAGTGGAAATGGTTTTTGGGATTCTGAGGTACTAATTGTTATCCCATATATGTGTACTATGAAATATATGGAGTCTGTGTAAGAGATGGGCGTAAAGATCCAATGAGCAACAGAAATCTTGAAAAGCATTTCCTGCACATTTGAATGGGCAGAATGACTGTATATGAGAAAAGATTTTTATTTACATTTCAGAGGTTTTTGGGAGTAACTACAGAAAACATAGAAAAATGGAAGAGTTGAACTGATGAATGGATGTTAATGACATGGTATTGGAAGAAAAACCGAGACGTATTTTACTTTCTTCAGAATCATGAACTCTGGGCAGAACTTAAAACCTCTTATTTGCTCCTGATTACAAGTGACAAAAAAATCACTAAGACCTTGAGAAATTGGAAACTTTTTATACATCCTTAATGGTTCTGACTTCTGATGAGAGGGGACTTTCTTTGTATTCAAATCGTTAAAGTGAGCTACACAAAATTCACCTAGATTTTAGAGACTAAACATGGTTTAGCCAATGAAACTATTCACCTAGATTTTTGGGAGTAACTACAAAAAACATGGAAAAAAACAGAAGGGATGAAATGATGAATGGATTTAATGACCTAGTATTGGTAGAAAAACATTAAAATTTATTTTACATTCTTTGGAATCAAGAACTCTGGGCACAACTTCAAACCTCTAATTTTCTCCTGATTACAAGTGACAAAAAAATCACTAAGACTTTGAGAAATTGAAAGTTGTAGGTCCTCAATGGTTCTAAACTTCCAAATAAGAGGGGAAAATCCATGTGCTCAAATCCTGCAAGTGAGCTACACAAAATTCACCTTATTTTAGAGATTAAACATGGTTTAGCCAAAAAACTATATTATCCAATATTCAAACTAGATCAACCAATTGCATGGTGCCATTACTTTACATCATATCTCGTAGATAAAATTTCTCAAAATATTTGAAGGTAATTTGCAAATTTTCAGGAAAACCTTTTCACATTTCCATAGAACTTTGCAAGCATCTATCACTTGTTGAAGTAAGAAATAAATAATTGATATGCCAAGTTCATTCTATCATGCATACGGATGAAGGTACTCCCCTTACAATCTGAGACTCACAACAACAACAAAGAATTGCACAAACAAAATGCAAGAAGGAAGCAAAGATTTTCTATTATCACTACAATGAAAATGAAATTACAACATTACAATTGCCATCACATGGGCTTTCTGATTACATAAATTGACAAATCTGCAAATTGGAGCCACCATCTACACTGCTTTGTCCTCCCCTTTGTAACCCCCATTCACATCCTTTATTTGGAAGGTGTAACTGCCCTAGAATCTTCTGGAAATTGTAACTTCCTCAAGAAGATATTTCAAAATTTTATTAATTTTGGTAGGACAACTTTGCGGGTTCATAAATTTTGATCCGACCATTGGATTTTCAATTAGAATATATTTTTAGAAAGCTCTCAAGAAGGCACATCCTTGGAAAGTAAAATCTAAAGGTAGAACATTTTGTTTTCTGCCAATTTTTCAGGCCCATCCGGAGTCTCTAAATCCTTCAAAATTGACTTTGAATATTATAACAGGATTTTCAGAAATTGAAATTTTAATACCTTTCAAATGACAAATGATATTGAAGGGATTCCTTCACCATTGGCTTCATTTTACCATTCTAGAGGTCTGTGTAAGATTTCGTGCCCATAGATGCATAAATACAAACTTACTAAAAATAGTAAGTTGCCAAATTTAGCCCTTATTGAAAAGAAACAACATTTTTTTTGGTTGATGCAAGATTGCTCTTACACCCTGGATGCTCCTTCATCACATACTTTGCCAAAAATAAAAGAAACAAAAAAGAGAAAGGCAAAACAAAAATGTCATAGGTCAATTTAAAGGATGGAACTCTTTAATTTTCATCTTTTCTCTTCTTATATATTGAGCAGTGGTTATTTTCTCACACATGTTATAAGCAACACTCTTAATCATCTTTAGTACTATTACACTTGTGTTTTTCAAATATCTACATTTAATATTCATTGTAACATACATGAAGTCTTTGAAGTCACACATTTGTTAAAAAAGCTTTGGAATTTATTCAAGAAGCCATGTTTCTCTAAGTTTCTGGGATCATGGATGCTTTTTTTGGGGGTGGCAAAAATACTCCTGGATTTTTGGGATAATGGGGGGATGTTGTGATGCTCACATCGCAGCACTGAAAGTTCAATGTTGAGATCTTAAATGTAATTCATCTAAAATGAATGTGAAATTGCAAATATGAATATTTGATTGTTACATTTAAATTAAAATCTAAATTGCCGAATCGGGTATGGGTATGGGTACGGGTATGTGGGTACGGTACACTGGTATGACAAATTTTTTTTTGGGTGGAGGGTTGCGTACGTTTGGGTACGTCCGTACAAAAACATATAAAAATCATAGATATATACATATTTGCAGCCTAGAAAGTAAAAACAAGAATTATATTTCCATAAAGGTGAATTCAGGTCGGTTTTGAAGGTGGATCAAGCAATGGAAATAGAACTAGTACTGATTGCATTATATTATTTAGTTTATTATCAAAATGTAATATAAATATAATTTATAAATAAAATAATAATTAATAGTTATTGAATTAATACTACTTGTAATATATAAAAATTTCAATCTACTACACGTCTATTATGTTATAATTAGATTAATATAATATTTATTATTTAACATTTATATCTATTATTATATTATATTAATTATTAATTTATTAATATATTAATATAAATTAAACTACAAAAGAATAACATTAAAAATATTAATATTTAAAATAATAAATACAAATACAAATACAAATTGTTTATGTTGTGTTATTTAATAAATTAATATTAATAAATAATATTGTTATTATAGTTAATATAATTATATTAATATAATATTTATTATTTAACATAAATATCTATTATTATATTATATTATTATAATTAATAATAATTGAATAAATGATGAAGGGAAATCCAACCCTCATTCACATACTCACAACAATCTGAAAATGCAACTTAGAAATTGTTTAAATCAACACCAAAAATCTGCAAGTAAGGTCTCATATTTCTCATTCAAAAACTCATGAATTGATACAACAACAAAATATAAATGAAGTACATTATTTTGCAGCCACATTGGCTGATGAAAATCCATTACAAAACTTAAATAAATCTGCTATATAACATCAAAGATCAAATGTAAAATGTTCTCTACAATCTATCCTCTTTCATCCAATTCTAGCTCCTTCAACATGTATTCATCATTAGAAATCACTGCTGCAAAAAGACCATGAAATCATCACTCTTCTTGCTGTTATATCACACATCCAAACCTGCAACAAAAATACCTTCTTAGTCTCTTTCAACCTTCTTTCAGCTGAAGCTCTCAAGCTCCCTTCACACAAACTTCACTTGCTCACTATCTCTCAAAATGTAGAGCTCACTAGCTCCCAAAAACATGGGCTTCCATGCAAATAGAAATCTGCAACAATGGAGTCTTCAAATCCTCTCTTCAATCCGACAACATCTCCCTATCTCACCTACAAAAACTCCCAAAGCCATCTCCTCAAAATAAGGCATCATAATATAAAAGTTTTAAAATGAAAAAACCACAAGAAAACACCTCCTTGGAAAACCCACGCCCCATTTGGAGAAATAATCATAAAATAATTAAAATTACTCAATGCTCACAGAGCCTTCACATGGGCACCTAAACATGGCCAATCAAGTTAACTACTGCTCTTAGTTCTATCCTTGGAAAATATCACATGCTTCAATTGATAGTTCATTCATTGATAACTTGGGAAACCATATCCTCCAAAAAGCTATTAACTGTCTCTTCATCACAAACACTGATACTATTCATAGCAATGTATTGTTTTTCTAGCATCTTTTCACCATCTGCGATCAAACTTAGAAATTCTTTTCTCTTTTCAGCTGCTTTATCAAAGTTTGCTGATATTGTGGCAACATGATTAATCTTGTAGGCAACAGGATCACCATAAAAACTGCCACGGACAAGGTTCTGAAACTCTGTCTGTACTTCATGGAGATCAAAGTAAGTGCCATCTTCATGTTGATATTGACAAGGGATCTGCGAAACAAACGTGCTTACGAACTTGAGAGTCTCAACAACCTTTTGTCTATATCTAGCCAATTCTATAGATATTCCTTCAAAGGTTTTTACTTTGAAGAGGTGTTGTTCTCTCCAAGCAAAAAGCTTCTTCTTATGCTCTTCTGCAACAACTAAATCATAAGCCGTCCTCAAGTCAGAAATGACGATCTCATCTCTTGGTTTCCTTACCACTATATTTTGCTCAAACTCCTGAATCCCTGAGCGAAGATCATGGGCGTTATACCTCAATTGGTACATCTCTACAAGTATAAATCTGCCCCTGGTAATGAATTCTTCTATCCAATCTCTCACATGTTTTCCGTATATGACCAGCTGACTCAGCTAATGTTGATTTGACTCTAGAATTTGTGGAAGCAACAAGGTGGCCTGTGAAGTACCATGAAGGAGATTGGAAATATACTGCCACAGTTGCCGAACCTCAGCCTTGAGGGCTGCCTTATCTTCTCCATCCTTGAGCACTCGTTCCTTCAGATTATCATATGCAACCTTGAAGAGATTCACATCAATATGCCGCGTGCTTCTTCTGAGATTGGCCTTGACAACTTTGAAGTCATCAATTTCAACCTCATGAATGTTTTTGTCCTTTGGAGGTGTGGAAAACTTAAGGATAATCTCGCCTTCAAAATTCTTCTCCATATGAATTTGCTTCTTAAGTTTCTTCTCTGTTGTGTCTTGGTAGACGCTATCGAGTTCTGCAAAGTTGAACTGATAAGAAGGCTTCCTCTTCTTGCCTAGGATGTTCTCAATCCAAGACGAGGAGTCTCTACTAACTTCTTTGGGAGGATTGGTTCCAGCTCTAGCAACTCCTGATGGATCAATAGGTGTTGAGACGTTGTGAACTGGTGAGGTGCCTTCTGAATCTATATGAATAGGAGAAGGCTTTGGCGATGACAGAAGAACAGGAGATGAAGTCTTTGCTTCAACTCGTGGTGCTGACTCAACTAGAACTTTTGGCGCATCTGCTGACTGTTCCTGTTGATTCACCTTTTCCTTTAAGCTCTTTGTCATTCTGTTGATCTTTGTATCTTCTGGAGGATTGCTCATAGCTTTCGCTCTCGGTTTTGATTTAGAAGAAGGTAGAGATGACTAAACTATTGGCGGCTCTGCAACTAGAATAGCTACCTTCTGCGTCCTTTTACTGCTCAAGAATATTCTACTGTTCTTGACAATTCGGCTCGTTCTTTCCTCAATCGAGGTGCTCTCTTTGGCAAACCAATCAACTTGTGAAAGTGGCCGTTGCTCGACCTAATCTCGGGCATACATGGGAAGTAGGACTTCCCCATCATCATCCGACAAACCCTGTAACGACCTATTCCTTGCCAAATTTAAAATTTTCCAAGTTCTCGCTTTAAACATGTAAAGGTAACAAGTAACAAAGACATTACAATTTTCCTTTCTTCATTGATAAATTCGTAAGTTACAATATGTTTCCACATGAATTTTCAACGAACATTGCAAATTAAATAAGAGATCAGAAATCCGTTACAGCAAAAGCTTTGCACAGCCGACTGCAACTGGCGTGGAGGGAGAAAAACTTCCGGGGCGGCACCAGCCAACCTGGGGACTTATAATCACGGTCCCACTTACACCGTTCCGAACCGGGTGGCTCCTTGAAGAGGTGGTAGGGTATCCTTTTGTGATTACCAACTAAGCATAGTCGTGTCCTACACAACTAGAACCGCTGCTATTTCGCGATAGATCTGGTACTTTCGGATCACGTGAACTAATAGTGTGATACCAACTATCTGCTCCTGAGGTGGATGCTAGGTACCTTTCACTACTTTTGGCAAAGTATTCTCATTCGGTGCCCGGAATGAAGGTCATTATAAACTTTTTCTTCGAGGCCGATTTGACTTGAGGCTTCCCTTTTCTATGCATGGGTTTTGGTCCTTCAATGGATTGAATAAATTGGCAAACATCCTACAATCATACGAACCTACTAGAAATGAATCAGTCTACAAGTGTCTTGTATCATACCTCCTAATTAGGAAATCTTTATCCTAGGAGTACTTAGCTTGTCTCAGTTATCCTAATAACTCAAGCTAAAAAACTTTACTTGATTCTGCCTTCATTTCAACCCTAGTAGATAATAAGTACATCTACGTATTCTCCATATACAGAGATCATACACAATATGCAAAAGTCATTCAAAATGAAAATAAATCCTTCCCTTTTATCTTTTTCCATTATTTCCCTATAATGCAAGGTAAGTAAAGCTAATCCCTTAAGCTCCTTACACATAATTCCCCTTTTATGATAAATGAACTATTCCCTTAAGTTCTTTTCACATAAATCCTCTTTTATGCCTATCTAGTAAATGTTTTGCTTTATAGTTCTATTCTTTAAAAACTAAGTAAAACAAACACAAGATAATAGAAAACAGCTCTCAAATTGAAATTACAAAATGAAGAAAATCCATGCCTGTATTTAAAAGCTTCTCCTTTCAAAAATTGTTCTTCCAATCCCTCTTTGAATCGAGCTGCCAGAATCTCAATGATTTCTCACTCTATAACAATTCCCTATCAATCTAATCTTAAAAGTGTATTCTCCACTAATTCCTTATTCAACACAAATCTCACAATAGTATCACTCTCAGCTTAATTTGGGAAATTCACCGTTAAGGGAAATTGCTGGTAAAGTCACTGTATTTTTCAACTCAGCAAAACAGAGTATGAAAACAGCTCAACGAATTAGAAATAAAAACTTAGAGAAGAAGCTAAACTCGGATTGCACAAGTGGTAGAAAACAAATGGTATGGCGTCTATATTTATAAGCCCGAAATGCAACCGTTTTCCACTAATGGAGGCATGTGGATTGACAACAAAGAGCCCAGAAATAGTCAAAATGATACCTGGCGGATTCTTAAACCCTAAGTCATCAAAAATGAAGGTGATTCGTCATGATTTGAGCCAGCAAATCATGAATAATTCAACTCAGAAAGATAAAACGCCACTTACAGGTTTATGCGCATTTCAACAGATAAAGATAATTAAATATTAATGCTGAGACAAAGTCCCTCATCGGTAGGCGTCCACATTTCATTTCTCAGGTTGTGTGCGCCTTCTTTCTACCCGCGTCCTGATATCCTGGCGATGGTCGTGCGCTACAGGCATCCATCTCATTTTCACGGGAATGGCTTTCTTCAAATTTTTCCTTTAAAATTATGTTTCGACTTTACACTTAGAAGTATTTTGTATTTCAAATATCTAACTCTCTTAATATTTCAATTTCCCATAGTTCAAAATATTTAATATTGATTTCAAAATCAAATATTTCCTTTTTTTTTTAAAGTCTCCAAATGTAATATTTTCTCATTTAAATTTATACAATTTCATATTTCAATATCATATATTTATTTATTTTATCATATATGTATTTTAATTAAGTGTAATATTTTTAAATATATAAATATATATTTTCCGACATTACATCGTGATATTTATATATATTTACATATATGTAAATATTACCTTAATATTAGTACATATATTTTAAAAAATATAAATATATAATATATTTACATAGATATTTATGTATTTATGTATATATCCATAAATATAATCACATCGTTATTATATACATTTATACATAAATATATATGTAAATTTGCTAGGTAATAATATTTAAATATTTTTTTCACCACAAACATCAGGCGGAATGTGTACATATATACACTTATGTATACGTATGTATGCGTATATACATGTCGACACATGTGTATGAGCATATCCGTCTGCTCAATGTACACATGTATTGATATGTCTGTACATATAGATACGTGTTCACAATGTATAGATGTATGTGCGTTCCCAATCAAATCTTTAATACATATCTTTCACATCATTCATACTTGGGTCATGGTATAGCAAGTCTGACGTTAAACAATCATATCTCCTAAAGCACAAAGAAGTGAATTCAGAATCAAAATGTCAATAAACAAGCCTATGGATGACTTACCCTTATCTCAACAAACAGACTTGGCTTACTCAATCTATAGTATGTGTGTGTATGCTCAATTTGGTAATCGTTACTGTTTACCCGACCAAGTTCCTCCCTGAATGATGTCTCTCCTCTGTTCGGAGGAACAGTCTTCATACCTGCACACCATGGCATGACATCGGCAGTCATATGCTCATAACAAGGTAAAAATATCCCACAAGTTAGAATAACATTATTCCATAATTGTATGCAACATTTAATCAAGAATTAAATCATTTAGAAGTAACAATCAAATGAAACCATCATTTAAATAGAACACCATTATTGATAACAAGAGCAATCATGTTTTATTCATCATAAAGATTCAAACATTACAATCAATTGCCCTATGCAATAGTAGCTATAAAATCGGGATGTGACAAACCCTCTACATCCTCTGATAAGAAATCAGCCATTTGCCGAAGAGTAAGTTTGGAGTAGTTGTGCTTGCGCACTTCAAACTCATTTGCACAATTAGTCCAGAAATCTTCAACTGTAGGTACATGTGCATGATTCTGACCAAGACGAGCTGCGAAGACACCATGAGGATCATATGGATGTCTCTCCTTGAAAAGCTTCAGACCAAACTTTGACATTTCATCACTCATCAACTTAGTATCAATTGCTGATCTACATCTGTATGTGCTCATCTCAAATGGGAAACTAAATGTAGGCTTGCGTCGATTACACAAAAATGTGTGTATTTCGTGTACTTGCCTTAGAAATTCCATGAACACGACTTCATTCGTTAGATATCTAGGTAGCATGATTGGATCACCTGAGAAGCCATATACACTTATGTAGGAGAATGTGGGGAATTGGATAATCCAATCAATCCACTCCGCCATTGCCAATCTGGCATTTGTTGAAATCTATATATGTAACTCATTATCAAGATCTCACACCGTATGCATTAGGAATAGATCATTCACCTGCTTGTAATGATGCTTAGATTTTGAAAACTCTAATTGTGGGTAATGATCATACACATGCTGCACACCCCGAGTTCCAATGACATTCAAACCTTTAAACTTGCCTTGAAAGGTCATTAGATATACGAGGTAAGATATCATGTGGAATTCATGGGCCTTGAAGAACTCTGTCATTTGACAATTGAGATAATCACTGATTAATGTTGGCTAGTCATAGTGTTCTGTTTTGGCAACAATTTGGGAAATGATGTAAAACATCCAAGGATGAAATTTATTGTCCTCTGCTTGACCTGTGATTCGGTTGAGCAAAGTAATCATGCCTGCAAATTCATCCTTGAACTCAACACGCCCAATATTCCGTGGCAAAGTATTCTGCTTTTCTTTCAGCCACTTTTGAGCCATTCTTTTTTGGCACTTGTCCTTTTGCGCATACCACACCTTTTCACATTCTTCAATAGATACGATGAATTTTTTTATCCATTGTGGTATTGCAAAACTTACTCAATATCTTCCGGCCTGAGACTCCAAATAATACGTCCTTCTGCTGATATGATTTCTCATGAAGTTGGATTGTAATGCTTGATGCAAGCAATTACGAATGCAAGGCTTTGCGCTGAGATGGGGATAGAAGTTGCTGCAAGCAACCCAGAATGATCAAGATTCTTGACTGCAATATTTCCCTGCACCTTCCAAAGCATGCAAATCAAACACTCGAAGCACATGATGCAAGTTGGTTTCGAATGGTCTCAGGTAATCGTGGAGCAACATTGATTTGGTCCTGATTTCTATTGGAGAGTACTGCATGTCGAAAAACTTGACTTTTGACTGTAAACATGCCTATGTTCGGAAAAGTTTTGCATAAGAGCTAAAAATAGATCGCTGATTTTTCTTTAGAAAAAAGCAGATTTTTAGAAAAAAAACTGAGGTTTGGGTTTTGTATACAATCTCGTTCTGAAGAGACCGTGATCGTTAGATTTTGAAAAAGATGAGGATTTCCCGAATTTGCGCGATTTCCTTAAAAATAGGGATCGACATGCAAATTTTAGAATTTTCCAATCGTCAAGAGGAGTGAAAAACAATTAGACCCAAATTGATGAAACTTGAAAATTTTCACCACCTGTTTTTGAAACGTGATGCCCTAGAAAACTAGACCATGCAAAAGCGTGCCTTTGTGCTTCCCAATCTTGAATACACGAAGAACACTAAAAAAGCACTTCGTTTGAGCTTCCAAATTTTGATGAGAAGAAAATTTTACATTTCTTCCTCTGAAAGCCAACCTAGGTTGACCCAAATTAATGAAACTTGAAAATTTTGACCACTTGTTTTTGAAACGTGATGCCCTAGAAAATCAGACCATGCAAAAGTGTGCCTCTGTGCTTCCTAGTCTCAAATCCACGAAGAACACTAAAAAAACACTTCGTTTGAGCCTCCAAATCTTGATGAGAAGAAAATTTTACGTTTCTTCCTCTGAAAGCCAATCTATAAATTATGAAAAATGAATGCTAAAAGCTCTCTTACATAGGGTTTGGAGATAAAGAGCACTTTCATGGAAAACCCTAAAATTTTGGAGTCTATCATTGTTGGCGTTACAATGCGCACCTTTGGAGTGCGTATTGGCAACAGATAGCTATGCACAGTGCGTAATGATTGCTCTTCAAATTAGGAGGGGAAGCTCCCTCTTTTGCTGATATGCGTGAAAAAGTAAATGTTCTAAATCCTATCTTTTTGACTTAGTTGGAAGAGGCACAAGGTTAAGAAAACTAATACATTGCAGCTAAGAATTTTCT
>VDFB02105698.1:0-49502 GCA_007258455.2 Sequoia sempervirens | reverse complement strand
TTTACTTTGTCTACCGAAGCTTATGCTTCCCATTTCTTAAAGAAAAGTAAGCATACTTGTCAATTTAGCAATATACTTAAATAAGGATTAATAAACTAAACCAGAGTTAAAATTTAAAATTTACCCTACACTTGCAATACTCAGGAAGTCTCAATGAAGACTTGCGAACCCCAGTCTGAACTAGATTTGGCAAGTCTGCAGCCAAGACTCACAAAATAGGCCAAGTCTGAGGAAAAAACAATTGAAAAACACCTTCACAGTTTCAAAAAAAAAACATTACAAACATTTTTTTCATATGCTTTGGCCAAGTTTTTCCGCCAAATCTGAGTCCAAATCAAAAAACAACTTACCAAGTATTTGTCAAATCTGAGTCTCAACACTGTGAATAATTGATCCAAATCACAAGAGACCCAAGGGGCAAACCAATCTTGTGAAAGATGTGTTTATGGATTATGCAAAGAAAAACAGAAGGTTCATAACCCAGCACACAATAAAGATATGCAAGCAGATAACTTCAGCAAATATTTATGCTACTTCTATTCACAATCAGAAATGGATGGATACAACAGATGTTACATATAATGTGGCAAGGAATGAAGATTCCTGTGACCAGAAAGGGGTGAGCACATAAAACCGATTTCCTACAACTATTCAATTATCCATCCTCTTTCAATGTAAAGAGATGAATGAGTATGTATATTACATTACAGTTACAAAAAAGAAGAGGAAGGTGTGACAGTTCATGTCCTAAACCATTGATCTTCCAACTATCTGTCAGTTTTGAGAGTCCTGACAGCAGACATTTCATTCCATGGCTAAAGAAGTCCGTGTGTACAGATTTTGCTGATGTTGCAAGGTGCATGTGAGGGGGCCATAAGAAGTTATGGATGGTGGCACATGATGAAACAAAGACTAGCATGGGATCATGTGTGGCAGTGTACAATGACACCATGTGTTGCACATAAAGTGCGCATTCTATTGAGGAGAGCACATGAATTCTCAAGACATATAAGGCACACACAAAGTTCCCAGAGGCCTGTATGGTAGCACTCTGATCAATAATAGAAACTTGAAAACCAGTAGAAAAATCACAAGCCAAGGGCATATCTAGCACAATTATGGCACTTGTACACTTGCTCCATTGTATCTTGAATAACGGGCCCAGAGGTAGCATCCAATTCATAATTTAGTTAAGCCCACATAGCTTCTTCACCATAAATGCCTTCTACTTCTACCTTTGACACAGCTACATATATGTAATCACAACCTTTTGTAAAGCTGCTCCAACTCCTTTAGCTATCTGTTTACTACTTTGCTGCAATTACACTTACCTTTGACTTGAACAGCCTTAAAAATATTGAGAATTTAATGTAAGCCATATTAGCCTGGCACAGAATCCACCCATGTACAAGAAAGCAATAATGAGACAGTTTACAACTAAGATTAAAATGATAGCCGATAAGGTGAGGAATAAGCTACTGGGCTCAAAAAGAATAGTCAGCGACAACAATTCAAGTGTATCTTTTGTACAGCAACTATCAACTATTTCCATGTTGCACTAATAAGTAGAGGTAACTTCAAGCAACTTGGAGTGGTATAAACAAAATGATCCAGCATTACATTTCCATCCAAGATAATGACTGTATGGAAGTTGTTTATAATAATATGAATTTCATCTTTTATTTTTTAAAACATCTACAGGAGCAGGACTACAACATTCAGATATTGGAAATTGATGAAGCAGATGGAGGCATAACAGTAACAACTCCAATATGTGTTCTGAGAACTTAAGCATTTCAAGACATGCAAACAAATCTTGAATGAGATATAGAAGTAATTAGAATAGGATCCATAACAAGACAAGAAGAAAAAGCCAGAGTTATGAACACGTGATAAAATTCCTGTATCCACTGATAAATGTGCAGGTTCAACATTAATGTTAGAGAAATTTAATGCACAAAAATAATTACGCAATTTACAAAATGCATGAATGCTAGATATTAAAACATTCTAACCTTGGAAAAATTACAAAATGCTTTCAATTACTGACACCAGCAGAAACCAACTCAATTGAAATGCATTTTAGTTTAGCTTTGAATTGTGCTCATACTACTGCTTCTCAAAATAAAGGGATTCACAATGGAATTAAATGCGCCGCATGAGCAAACAAAAAAGCCAATTCAAAGGATTTTTCACAGTAAATCCTTGAAAAAGAGACGTAAGGTTAAAAAAGAAATTAAAATTTCTGAGCACACTATTCCAAAAAGCATATTGAATAATAAAACATCGAAGCTCAAGAAAGATAGGTAGGACAATTTCACTGATGCTATCTTCACTGCTCATTCTTTTCATCTAAGGAGATAATTAAATTCCTAAGTTCTGACATCCCCATGAGTCATTTTGGGGTATGAAAGTTAAGATATTGGTAAACAAGGAATAGCTAATCAAAAAGTTATAAATAACTAGTTACTACACAGAGGGTTGCAAATCACACTTATACACGCATAAAATTTATGTATGCACTGAACATGCGTAGAGGTTCAGCATTCACAAAAGAAAAATTTAATGAATTCGCATAAACCAAGAATATATTAGAAGTGTATCTCTCCTTTTCTTACACTCACATACATGCATGAAGTGAATGTAGAGATTAAAACATTCTGACCTCAGAAAACTTATATAAGGCTCTCAATTACTGAGTCTAGTAAAGGCCAACCCAATTCAAATATTTTTTAGTTTAGCCCCAAATTGTGTTCATACTACTTCTTGTGCAAATCAAAAGGATTCACAAAAGAATTAAGCGAGCCTGAGCATACAAAAAAAGCCAATTCAAAGGATTTTTACAGTACATCCACATGAAGGTAAGGTTCAAACTTCAAAAAGAAATTAAGGTTTCTGAGCACACAATTCCAAAGGGCATATTGAATTTAAACACATGGAGGCTCCAGAAAGATAGGTAGGACAGTTTCAGTAATGCTGTCTTCACTGCTCATTCTTTTATTCTAAGGACAAAATCAAGCTTCCTCAGTTCTAACGGCCCCATAAATCATTTTGAGGTATGAAAGCTAGAATGTTGGTAAATGAGGAATAGCTAATAAAAAAATAGAAATAATTACAGAGGAATGCAAATTAGACTTAATGGACAAACGTGGCACAATGAATTTAAGCAATGCGGCCTACATATGTTACTCCACTACTGAGAAAAAAAATCCAAGTGTGACTTTGATTTGAAAATTAAGCACACTTTTCAGCAACGGTGTAAGTAGAATCGTAACAGGTACTACTAGTTAACAAGAATATGGGAAGAAATATACATATTAGCAATGTCCGTAGAGAATTGAGACTATAATGCTTAATGATGCTTCACACAAAGCACTCCTTTAAATTAGACATTGGTACAACTCCCTTTACAAAAATGAACACAAGCATTCCAAAAATAAATCTAAATATATTAGCAATGCCTGCAGAGTCGCAGACAGATGAGACTGCAATGCTTAATGGTGACTCATACAGACCAATTCTTTAAACAAGATCTTGGCAAAACTTCCTTTACACAACAGAACATAAACAGATCTCTACCATGGTTACATTTTGAATTCCACGAAAAACTTAAATGACCTTTTGATGAAAGCACGAACAGATATATTCTGACAGATCTTAACTCTTCACATCATTGCGCTTCCTACAAGAACTGCTGCAACTGCACCACTGAGCAGGCCTATGAAGAAATTCTTTTTAGCATTGTTTTGCTGTAACGGGGGAGCTGTTGGAGGACAAGGCATGTATGGTGTTGGTGGTCGTGGTTGTGGTTGTGCATCTATATAAATACATTGCTCATTTGATGTGGAATTTTCCACCATACCTCTAGAGGCTGCACTTAGATGATAAGGCATGACTGCTGATGAGGGTTTTTGTGGTGCAGGTGAACAACTGCATTGCTCATCTGATGTAGAATTGTCCGTATCTGAAGGGACTGAAAGAGAGGCTACTTGAGAATACATTGTTGAAACAGGGATACCCTGCACTGGAAAATCGCATGGCTGGGACAGATTGGTGACCTCCCAATTGAGATCTTGGGGATTACCCAAAGCCCAGCTGGGTGGTTGAGGATTGATCGATACCCAATTTGAGGGCACATCAGATATCTCCGACAGAGCGATGCCCTTAAGTTTAAGAGCAATTTTCAGCATCCCATAAGCCCTCCCAGATGGCCTCCACATTTGCAATGTGAATGTTTCACTCTCATCTCTCCCTGTTATAGAACAAATCCTTTTGATCTCCGTGATCATTATAGTTGTGGTTCCGATTATCTTTGTTTTGAAGGGGGCTGCACACATAATCTGAATGATAAGAGTTGCATTGGGATTATTGAGCAACTGGGTCTGCAAAGGGAGTAGAAGGGTGTCATTCCAAACAGGACACGTTCCAGAATTTCGCAGAGTTCTAGTAGATTTCTTCAACTGGGGATCTACCCAAGCAACTGCATATGGACTTATTTTACCCTTATTAAAAATGTTAACATTCTTCAGTCCTTCTGCTCCTACTATTTTCAGTTCCAAACTTCCTTCGCCCATTTCTACGATCTTAAAAAAATGCATTCAACAAACTAGCACCAATAAATACATAGCTCACACTTCTCATGCCATGTTCGGAACAAGAGTTTCTTCTTTGCGGTTTTGTCTTCACCACTCAACTAAACAAGATTTCCAGTCTCCACAATGGAAACCTAACGCAAGATTGACCATTTGATCCCTCAAGCCATACTTTACAGTTGCTTCTCTATATGATGCATTTTAAAAATCATCCGTTGAGAATTGAAAAGGATGCATTTTAATTTTAATAATATATATATTTTTAAATGATTTAACAATTTAAAAGTAGGTTTTTTTTTTTTTAAAACGCAAGAAAGAAAACAAGTTGATAAAATTGAAATGAAAAATAAAACTATATTTTATTAATATTTCGATTCTAATAAATTTAAAATTACTTTATCTTTTTATTTAATTATTTGTTAATTTAATAAGTTTATTATTTATTATTAATTTTTTAAAATTATTATTTTTATTAATATTGCATTTGATGGATTTTTATTTTACATTTAGTTTAATTTTTATTTAGATTTAAGTTTTAAATTTATAAGTAGTTGTCTTATTAAAATTTTAATTATTGTAGAATAATTATTGTTTGAATTTTATTTTAATTTATTTAATAAAAAATGAAAATTAAAAATTAAAGAAAGAGAGTCTAACTTTTGACTAGTCATTTCGTACCTGTGACCAATAACATAGTATAGGTTAACTACTCTTGATGCATGAGGATCCAAAGCATATTTAATTCACTAAGCATCAAGTTCAATAAGATATTCAATGTAAACAAAGGCGAAGAAGTCATTAATCTAACATGCTAAAAACACAAAAGCTTGACAAATTCTACTCTAAGACATTGAAATTTATCCTATTAGGGGAGTGGTGTCGCATTGATGTGGAATGACGACCATTTCACAATCCCTTGGATAATGAGCTTATTTCAATCAGTTTTACTGAACAAAACAGATAAAACTGATGAGAGATATGTGAAACATGATGAAAACTAATTTAACATGATATATGCTAAGATGTGTGTTGTAAATGTGTGCAAATCTATTCTAAATGTATGTAAGATTTAAAGATGCAAGTCCTAATTCCAAAATATGTTAAATGAATACAACTAAGTTACCATGGAAGCCATTAATGGATTTTTTAAGCTACTATGGATGCAAATGAGTGATTTTAATAGCATAAATTTACTATTAAAAAATATGGATCTATTTGTCTCCAAATAGTGATCTATTTATAGGAGAGCAAATGAGAAATCGATGATCAAGATTGAAAGAATCAATCAATGGTCATGATGGAAAGAAAATAGAGGCATGGATCATGGATTCCCATCAAGGGTTAAAAATGCAAGATGATATTTAATCAAGGGCTCACAATCATGCAAAGAAATACACTTTCAAAACTTGCTCAAAAAGTTCGTTGAAAATTTGTTATAAGGAAGAATATTCCTTTTTTTCAAATGAGTGAAGAGGGAAAGAATATTCCATGAAAATATTCCCTTTTGGAGGAATGTGCAAAGGAGGAATATTCCCTTGCAAGTGGGAGAGTTAGAATTAATTAGTAATTTGATAATTAAAACAAAGTTTCAATTATGCAAATTAAGGAAATTTAGGATATCCATTAAATAATTACCTTGTTTAATGAAAAGATTTAATTAAATAATTAAGATTATTTAATTAAATGAAAGGACTTAGGGTGTTAAAATTAAATATTTTGATTTATTCAATTTAACAGGACGAAAGGTTAGCATGAAAGTAGGAGGAAATAACCTAATTAGATTAATCAAACTAATAGATGAAAATGATGCAATTAATTAAATAGTTAGGCTAATTTAATCAATTAAGCGAAAAAAGGATGGGTTTTAGCATAAAATGATGTTAATATATCATATTTGAGTGTGTGATATCATTTAGGACATTTTTAAGTGTCTACATTTTGCCCCTCTTTGAAGTGATGTACTTGTTACATTGGTTCAAAGACTGGTGGTTTTCGGATTAAAATTATTGCTCAGATCAAAAAGTAAAAAATAATAATATAATTTTTGGATGCCCCATTGTTGTCCCAGTGGAAGGAAATAAGTTGGTACCTTGCCCCCTCAAGAGATTAGATGGAAAATTTGAATTTTGGGTTGATCTCTCAAAAAAGATGTAATATAGGTTCAACTCAAACAGGACTAGAAAACTCAGATGTTTGATGTAGACAGATTTGATGATGTATAGACAGTCATCGGCCATGGGTAGCCTCATGTATATTTTGATATATCACACTAATTCAATACTTGAATAGAAATATTAGTAAAGATAAAAGAATAAGAAGAATGGATTTGACCACTAATTTTGAGATTGATTCAGAAGTCCAACAAGCCTATGATTCATCGAAACTTTATTAGATTATGGTGATGAAATGGATGATTTTTCTCATATTCGAGATTGGGAATTTTTGTCATTCCTTATGTTTGATATAACACATAGACATGATGCATCAAGGTATTGATAACTAGGATGACGTTGTATCTAGTGACATGGACTTTGACTCTACAAACAGATAGGATAGTTCTTGTTCACACCTTGACATATGAAAACCTCATCGGAATGTAGTTTAAAAGTCTAGAATATCTCAGACCAAAGCATACGCAATAGTCAACACGCTATTCTAAACAACCTCCCTACACACAACTAAGCAAGTATGTGCCAAGATTATTTTACAAGAATACTCCACAAGCACAACAAACATAAGATAATGATCAATGCCCCATTCCTTTCTCTCTAAATCATCTAGACATCATCGAGAGGTCATTGGAATGGGTCAACAAGGTAAATCATAAGACAAGATTAAAAAAATAGTCAATGTTGTCTATATCTCTTGCCAAAGGTGTAATGCGTTTAAGGATAAATATCCAAAATGATTTTCGAATGATAATGCCCATTGTAGGAAGGATGCATCCTAAGACATGTTATCAGATGTTGACAAGTTGATAGGTTGTTTGAAAGGCTATTGATATAAAGTTTGATTCACATGTTTGATAATGATCAAGGGTTTGATTTTTGTGTTTTAAAGGTTCTACTTTTGCTGATTGTTGTACTTGTTTATGTTTGTGTTACCAAAGGGTGAGTGTGACAATCGATTTATTGTGTATGAAGGTTTATTGTACATGAAAGCGAAATGGAATGGATGGTTTTGGTATTTTTTGGAATATTTGAATATTTTTGGCATTTTGAAAATGTTTTGAGGTTGTTTTTGGTCTTTTTGAAAGTTTATGTGAATGTTTTGGTTTTCAATTATTTGAGGTTGTTTAGGGTTTTTCAATGTTTTCCACTGTTTTGGGTTTTCCTAATTTTCAAATATTTTGGAATTTTCTGAAATTTTAAATGTTTTGGGTTTTTTGAGTTTTCCAAGAACCTAACCTAAAAGACTATCCTAAGGGCCTCAAAAGCTTATCAAAGATGATTCTTGCCTACGTTATACACGCAGAGACCATGTAGTTCGATTGACTTTGACTAGTCTATTGAGGAGATATGAACACTTAATGGATTGTCAGTTTATTATGATGGACTGCTAAAGGACTAACCTAAAGTGTCTCATAGGCACATCAATTATGGCCTTGCCTAAATTCAAGCTTAGAGACAACGTAGTTCAGCAAGGTACTATTTTTGGATTTTTGATGTTTTGACATGTTTAGGGATTTTTGATGTGTTTTGGATGTTTTAGATTTTTCACACGATGTTGACAAGTGTATGGATATGTGATGATGATATCAGTGGTCTATTTGGGATTTTGTGAAATCCAAGCTAGGATTGATTGATTGGATTGATAGATTACCAATAGTGATAACCTTATTGAGGATGCTCAACAATGCAAGGATAGTGTTGAACAACACAAAGATTGGGAAATGATATATCTTGAGATGATGATGGATTGATTGGATAAGATAGATCAATATTTTGAAGCTAGGCTTGGAACAAAATCGATTGGAATGATTTGATGTGATTTTGAAGCGCAAGGTAGATTCAACTAATATTTGATAAAAGATAAAGCTTGATAAGGAACATCTTCTCATCAAAATGTGCCATGGGCTAGTGATTTAGATTTTTGCTTACAAAGGATTTGACCAATTTGATTTTGTGTTTTTCAAATGTATAGATCACCACATAAGTTATATGATATAGCTCAAGATTTATTCCTGAAGCAAGATGTAAGTATCTATCCCCAGTTTCTAGCAATGTATGGAATGATATGGGTGGATGCATGGATAAATGAATGGATTGATGAATGGGTATGCAAAGGATTCTAAGGATTATCTTGTGATAGGATAACATGTTTGGATAGAGTATGCCTCTTTGGATAATGCCTCATGGCTTAGATAATGCTGGTTAGGATAGGACCAATGATAGTGACCCATGTCAAGATGTTTACCATAAGCAAGTGTGAAGTACATACCAAACCTTTGCCAAGATCAAGATAAGTTAGATGTGATGAAAATGGATTGGATAATGAATCATAGATTTATTATGGATAAGATGGATGGAATGCAAGATTTATTATGGATGGGATGAGATGCTTCCACTTGAAATGGTGCACATGGATGCTCAATTCTACTCATGATGTCTATTTGCTAAGTTTTTATCATGGTACTTGTCCAAAGCACCACCAAAGTGGCTTTCACTAGAGGACGATTTTTCTCTTGACTATTTTCTTGATTTTTTAATTGTTTTGATTTTTTTGAAAGTTTATGCTCATGTTGAACCACCTGGTGGTGCTGATGTAGACGTTGCTAGTGTGATATAGATGTTGTTGCTATCATAATGTGCCAACAATATCTTGCTTGGGGGAGTTGTTTTGCTAAGATACGGGTGCTTGAATGTAACCCCTAGATTGTTTCATCTTTTTTATCAATATCAGAGTTAACCTTACCTAGATGCACACACTGTGATAGAGTGCCCTCAGAGTCCTTATGATAAAGAGTTGTTGCCAATACATGGTCAATATGAGATTTGGATACCATGAATGTTGAAGTGGATGTTGGAATGCGTTGAGGGATACGAGATGCAGATGGATTGGTCAACAATTTGAAATCTTTGATTTTCCAAACTTGGGATGATGAGCAATGATGGGTGGATATGGATATTCAATTGGGACCAACTTCTTGATATATCTTGTAGGTCGCTCTTAAAGCTTTATTTTGTATCGATGGACAATTTTGATGGATGAACTTCCCTTTTTTATTTTTCCCCATAGTTTATTGGACTAATGGAGTGTGATAAGGATGTTTTTCTTTATTTTGCTTGGGTATCCATTTGAATTTTTCTTATCCATTTTATTTGTTTATTATTTTGCTTCAATAATTCACTCTTTTCTTTGATATAGACCTCTTTCTTGTGGTGAAAGATGCATGGATGATGATTCATGCTATGAATGGTTAGAGTGTTGGTAGCTATTTCATCATAAGGACTATTCGTGCTCCCCATGTTGGTGTTTGTGCTAGATAAAGTTTCCCTTAGTATTATGAGAGTATTACTGACATGCTTTGATTTTGTTGCTGACAAACCATTTCCTCGTTGTTCAAAATTGTTTAGCTTTGTTGATTCTTGATAATGCTTGATATACTCATACTCACTTTCTTCAATCTATATGGAGGATATGTTTGATTTGGATGCTTCTTCAAAAGGTGTTGATGCTTTACAATCCATATAGGATTCTTTATCATGATCCATTTTTGCTTACTCTTCAAAGGATGTTTCCGATTCACCATCCATGTAGAGGTCTTCTTCATGATCAATTTTTGATATGTCTATGGATTCTGCTATGCCTTGATCATGTGCAAAGATATTAAGAGTAGGAGACTCTTGTTCCTTGGTAATGATATCAAGAGTAGGAGACTCTTGTTTTGGATGAAGATCATGTCTATATGTCCATTAGGAGTAAGCATCTCATGGGTAGATGGAGGAGTATGTGATGTATGGATATGATCATTATTTGCAACATTTTGTAGGGATTGGAGAATACCCATTAGATCATGGTAGTATCTTGGAGATACAAATTCTTGATCTTGATTAATTTTGGAATTGCTTTCGAAGTGCTTTGGATCAAGCTCTTAACATGGGTCAATTTCAAAGGATGGATTGGTTATAAAGAGTTCTTGGATATCTTCATTAGGCATGGGAAGTGGCTCAATATCGTCTTGATCTTTGAGTGGATTTGGATCAAGTGTTGAGTTGAGGATTACTTCAATATCTGCAACCATGAGGTCAAATGATGTCAATATGTCTTGGAAAGGACCATTGCTAGACTTTGGTGAAATATGTTGATCATTCTTTGGAATAAATTCTTGAGGTATGTCATCTAACTCATTGGGTGATGTAGATACATTATCAACATGATCATTCATAGATGAATCTTGAATTTTATCCTCAATAATAGTGATGGGGACATTGTCAATTTTTTCAACCATGAGGTCAAATGATGTTAAGATTTCTTGAAATGGATCATTGTTAGATAGTGGTGAGGGATTTTGATCATGATTATGAAGCATATCTTGATGTATGTTGATTTGATCGTTGGATGTGGTAGAAACATCTTCAAGGTGCTCATTGATGGATAGATATTGATTGTTGTTTTCAACAATTGTGGTGGGGGGATTGTCATTGCTATCATTACCGATTGAATCTTGATCATTGTCCTCAACAGTTATTTTTCCTTGATCAAGAAGGTCTTGGATGAGATCTTTGAGTTTGATACAATTTGATGTGTCATGACCTTTTGTACTAAAGTATTCACAATAAGTATTATCATCATATCATGAGAAATTGACACTAGGTTCACCCCTATTTAATGATTCTGGAAGATTGATAAGTTTAGCATGGACTAATGTGTTTAATGTTGATTCGATTGGCTCTCCCAAAGGATTGTATTCATGTTTTTCATCTTGTGAGATTTGTGCTTGTTGAGGTTGATCTAATTGTGATTGATCTTGGAGATGTGGTGATTGATCTTGTTGTTGAGGTTATTAATTTTGATTTCCAACTTCTTGATATTAAAGATGTTGTTCTTGATGCAGTTGCAAACACAACTCAATGTTTTGATGACATGGTTTAACCAATGGGGGAGGGTGTCAATTTTGGGGTGGAGATGTCTCTTGGTGATATGAATCAATGAATTTGGTAAGGTGATCCCATAATAGTGGTTTACAATTTTGGCCAAATTGGACAGAAATTATTATTTTTAACTAAATCTTCACATTCGGGCACCTCTAGCGGCTAAACTGTGAGGAATTTGAAGATGGTGCAAACTAGAGTCTCATCAAATTTTGTCTATAGATTCTAAAAATATTTTTTTCAAAACTTTTGGAATCAAATTGCACTTCTTTTCCATCTCCCACGAAAATTGATTTTTTTAGGAAAACAACATTTGAAAAAGTGGCCACCGTATAGCATAACCTTTTTCCATGAAGGATAAAATTCTAATTCTTTCAAATTTGGATTTTTAACTCTGATATCTAGTGCTTCCACTTGGTTAGATAGTTTTATTGAATATTTTTCCTTAATCAAGTTTCAAAGTCAAAGAATTACAATTCGGAACAGTTGCGGCCAAAAGTAGCGTTTTTGTATATATCAAATTTTTATTTTTTTGTTGGATCAAGGACTTCAATATCTGGTGCACTCATAATTTTCAATTTTTTTTTGATAATCTTCTATTTTTCCACATGTGAAGAACAAAGAAATTAATTTTAGATGAAAAACCTATGTTTAATAAAACTTAAAAAGCAAATACATAACAAAACCAAAACATATTAAAATTATATTCATTGGATAGCTTGTTCTGAGGAATACCATAATCATTTGAAATAAATTTTAAATGAATTCATTTGATCCCCCAAAATTTAAATCAAAAGTGATTTTTTATCAGCATTTTGATAGGTATAAAGGAGACGCATTTATAGGTATGGTTTAAAACTAGCGAGGTTCTATCCAAGGGGGTTTGATCTAAGGTGATTTGATCAAAACTCTTCAATTGGAATCCTTAAAATGGAACTTTTAAGGCTTAAATATTATATTTTCTAAAAATATGTGATTTCAGCTAAAATTCATTCCTCTCAAAATTGTAAACCACTATTTATGACACCCTAAGTGTAGCAATTTGATTTTGAAAAAAATTTTGATCTTGACACCCTTGATATAGTTGATTTGGTTGTTGGTCAAGCATATTTGGAATATACACTTGTGGTATTTAATGGGATCATACACAAATTGATTTTGGAAATTGTTCTGATTTGGAATGATGTTTAGATTTTGTATCATAGGTTGGCATTGGACATCGTTGTGGTTGGGAAACACGTGCTTTGATTTAGGTAACCTTGATTTTTCATGGTGTTACCTTGATTTGGATCAATACATTGATTTTTCAATATATTTTTTGGATTTTGAACAAAATTTGTGTGATTTGCAAACATATCTATCCCATAGTTCACCAAGTTTGAATTTGATATGTTCATGTTTGGTAAGTTTGTATTTGGTATACTCACATTTGGCATGTATTGATTTGATGGGATAATGTTGTTTTGTTGAGGACTCATGTATTGATCATTTAGTTGATAGATTTGTAGGTTTTGACTTTGATTTAAATCTATCATAGGGAAAGGTGTCCTAAAATTTAGATTGGGCATACTCAAATTTGTTGTAGCATTGAGGTTTGTAGGATATAATGATCCCATGTGTGAATTGTATAAATGTGAGTTTTGATAATCAATTAGTATTGTAAGGCTTTGATAGCTTGGTTGATTTAGATCACTCATGATGTGTGAATTGAGTTTATATTCTATGTTTTTCTTGTGTTTTGACCTTGTTGCAAAAGTGAACCTTTAAGGTGTTTTGGACCAATTATGTGAGTGGATGATGAAAGGGGTGAGTGATATGGGGGATGAAATTTCTAAACTTTTGGACAACACTTTTAAATTTAAAGATTTTGATGTTTTGATGTCTTGGATTATAAAAGGTGATAATGAACTTGTAAATCTCAAGGTAGACTTGTGATCTTTTAGACTAGTTCAAAAGTGTGATGAATAACTCAATTAGGTGTATGGAAAAGGATCTATTTCACATACAACATAGCTAAGTTAGGGGATTGGTTTGATAATTGTCTAAGTCCAAAGTGTTGATGTGTCCAAAATTTTCTAAAGTTGTTTGGTGAAGTGGCATGCCAAATGTGATAAAGATGGATGAAATGTTTGACCCAAAATGTTAACCTAAAATGAGCCTTTGTTTTGCAAGACCAAGGTAGTGAGAAACATGCTATACCTCTAAAGTGATAAAACCTTAAGAACTCAATGATGTTTGACAATAGAACTCAATGATTTTGACCATGGAACTCAATAATTTTGGTAAAATGAAACTTGGACTTAATGTTTTGCAATACTTTCCTTGTCTCAATTTGCTTGTTTTGGGGAGTCAAAGTTTGAACATACATCAATGTGGGGGGTTCATTTGATTTAATCTTGGATTAATGAAGTGATTTTTACCACATACATTTTTCTTTCTTAAGTTTCAAACTAAATTTCTATGTCAAAAATATCTTTTTATTTCACAAGGTCCATTATGTGAAAATCATGAAGTTATAGCCATAGTAACCTATGTTTACTTTGGGAAGTATGGATTAAGATATAAGCCAAAATATTTAGAAGTCTCTAAGGATAAAATCCTTAGGACAAGCATCAATATCAAGACTTTTCAAAGGGTATCCATGCTTAAACCAAATCACCTAAAATTTTGAGAAACTTGTTGATGTGTGTTTGAAAATGTTTTGGAACCAAGCAAGTGTTTAACTGACTCACAAGCATTTACAATCCTTGTTCAATTGGGTACGTATTTCTTAGTAGGCTTACCAATCATCCCCATAAGAGATGATTAATCTGCGAAGATGGAATGGAAAAATAGGCTATGTCAAGGAAATGTACCGTCTTGACACGCCAAGCAAAAGAGTCCCTTATGTATTTGCTTTATTGCCTCAACCAAGAACTGAACATGGTAAGTAACTTCTTGGAACGATGCTATTCCAATGCACTACCTTAAAATATGTTTCAAAAATGGACTTGGTTAGCCACTACAAACAATATTTTGAATGGCCATATTCGGGATAAACTGGTGCTATACATGCAATGATTCACTCAATTAAGAGGCCTCAGGCCCTTAGAAATATCTAAGGGTTTTGACGTATCACATGGATACTAAGGGAGACATTCATCGGTATAGGAAACAACACTAGCTTGGTTAATGACTTTAGTCACACCAAATTATTTATAAAACAGACCAAAAATGAAAGCACCACTTGGGTCATTCCCTCTCACAAGTTGGGAGGCAGGCCCTCTAAAGGTAACATAGACTATGAAGCTTAAAATGCTTTTCGTTACCCAAGATTTCCAAAAGGTGCAAGGGGAGAGGATAAGTGCTTCTAAGAAGAAAAGTATACTTGTGTGTTTTTCTTCACCCAAGATCGCACAAAGCAAGGGGAGAGTACACACACAACAAGCACACGTAAGCAAATCATACACACGTTTATTTTAACTTTGACAAGCATAATGAGTTTGTTTTAAGCACCAAATGAAGTGTTGAGATTGTTTTGTTCAATTTTAAGCCTGATATTGCAAAATGCGGATATGAGGGTTTAGTTTTAACCAATTTGAACGTTTATTTTAAACCTAAAAAGAAATTTAGTTGGTCCTAAAATGTGAAGTAAAGCATCATAAATGGGTTATAATTGCCCCATAAGTGTAAAAGCACTTGTTACAATATATAATCAAATGACGATATGCTTCTTCACTTCAAATTTTATTGCCCAAACCTGCAAAACCAGTTAGCCTCAAAAATAAAAACCAGAAGTTAGTGACATGTTAGCCATCAAATGAAATCAAAAAATTAAAACACATGTCAAAATTCAAGTTCTATTTGTTTACTAGTAAATAGCGATGTTGAAATCAATAGCATTGTTGAATTTCCATCAGATGCGTCGCTATATCGCAAGTGCATCGTTGTATTGAAAAATTAGATGTGTTGCTTTGCAGTAAACACTGACATCAATAGTGTCACAAAATTAAATGTGTCACTACACTTGATCCATGAGGATTTGAAGCATATTTAATCCACTAAGCATCAATCCCAATAAGATATTCAATGTAAACAAAGACGAAGAAGCCATTAATCTAACATGCTAAAAACATGAAAGCTTGAAAAACATCTACTCTAAGACATTGAAATTTATCCTATTGGGGGAGTGGTGTCACATTGATGTGGAATGGTGACCCTTTCTCAATCCCTTGGATAATGAGCTTGTTTCAATCAGTTTTATATTGAACAAAACTGATGAAACTAATGAGAGATATATGTGAAACATGATGAAAGCTAATTTAACATGATGTATGTTAAGATGTGTGTTGTAAATATGTGCAAATCTATTATAAATGTATGCAAGATTTAAAGATGCAAGTCCTAATTCTAAAATATGCTACATGGATACAAGTAAGTTACCATGGAAGCCATTAATGGATGCTTTAAGCTACTATGATCAATATTTTAAACTAAAAAAGCTAAATGTATGCTAAATATGGATGCAAATGAGAGTAATTTTAACAACATAAGTTTACTATTCAAAAAGATGGATCCATTTGTTTCCAAATAGTGATCTATTTATAGGAGAGCAAATGAGAAACCGATGGTCAAGATTGAAAGAATCAATCAATGGTCGGGATGGAAAGAAAATAGAGGCATGGATCATGGATTCCCATCAAGGGTTGAAAATGCAAGATGATATTTAATCAAGGGCTCACAATCATGCAAAGAAGCACACTTTCAAAGCTTGCTCAAGAAGTTTGTTGAAAGTTTGTTATAAGGAAGAATATTCCTTTTTTCAAATGAGTGAAAAGGGAAAGAATATTCCATGAAAATATTCCCTTTTGGAGGAATGTGCAATGGAGGAATATTCTCAAGGAATATTCCCTTGCAAGTGGGAGAGTTATAATTAATTAGTAATTTGATAATTACAACAAATTTTCAATTATGCAAATTAGGGAAATTTAGGATATCCATTAAATAATTACCTTGTTTAATGAAAGGGGGTCAAAATGATATTTAATTAAATAATTAAGATTATTTAATTAAATGAGAGGACTTAGGGTGTTAAAATTAAATATTTTGATTTATTCAATTTAACAAGATGAAAGGTTAGCATGAAAGGGGGAGGTTAATTAGACTAATAGATGAAAATGATGCAATTAATTAAATAGCTAGGCTAATTTAATCAATTAAGTGAAAAGAGGATGGGTTTTAGGACAAAATGATGTTAGTGTATCAGATTCGATTGTGTGATATCATTCAAGACATTTTTAAGTGTCTACAGTACCAACAATCCAATGATGGCATGTGTCCCTAGGAAGTTCTTCTTAGGGTAACATTTCATTTGATTAATGATATGATAATTCACTTTTAAGACCTCTTCAACATACCCATTGCACATTTAAGGAAGAAAATAATTCGAGAGAAAAGAGATAGGAAGAGAGAAGGGAGAGGGATATGGAGATAAGAAGAGAGGGATATGGAGATAAGATATGAAGATTCAAAGGGAGAAAAAAAAGAAAGGAAGAGATATATATAGAGAGGTAGAGATAGGGATATATATATATAGAGAGAGATGGGAACAAAAATAGAGAGCTCTTTATATCTTTTTCTCCCTCTCTCTTTATGTTGCTCATTATTTCTCAATCTCTCTTCCTTTCTCTCCCCTATTTTTCTCTATATTTTTCTCTCCCTTTTATCTTTCTCTTTTTTCCTCTCTCTTTCTTTCCCTCTCCCTCTCTCTCTCTCCCTTACTCTCTTTTGTTATCCTTATTTGTCTCCCCCCTTGTTACACAACATCTCTTAGTTACTAGGTTACTTTTACCTTGTAAGTAAATATGATGACAAATATTAATCAAAACTTTAATATGTTTAATAGGCGAATGAAAATAATGAAATATGCATTAAAGATGTTATTGCTTTTGAAGGAATGATTATGTTTTATATTGATGGAAAATACAATGAATGTATATCGATTACAATATGTTTACTTTAATGCTTGGACGATGCAAATGATTTATGATGCTAATGGATTTTATGTGAACGGCTAACTATCTATGTGATGTACTAAGTTGAATGTAGGAATAGGTTCGAACCTCCGAAAGAGAGGGGGAGTATCACTCAAGAGAGGATCTTGGTCTAATAACCCCTGATGAGCCTGACTGAGCATGCACACACATTCACACCCTAGTTGGTCTAGTCAAGTTAGTTCATGAAATCGGGTAGGTAACCTTCGATTATATTTTGTGGTTGTGTGATTGAGTCTTTTATGTCGAGTGGAAGTTCTTTCTTATGTGTTTGTATTTATATGTTAATCAATGAATACTTGAAGATATGTGTTTAAATATGAATATTGAAATAATTAGCTAATAGGCTATATATTGTGGTCATGGCCCACCAAAATTGTCTCACACTCAAAAATATTCACCTAAAAATCTTCGCCGAGAAATCTTTAGCTACCGAAAAATCTTGTCTACTAAAAAAACTTTAGCTACCGAAAAAAATTTAGCTACCGATCTCTAAATTAACTCAAACTTCATCAAACTCCCATATTTTTAGAGTAGTTAAAAATTAGGTTCTGCGGGACGTTGCTGCAAAAATATTGGCTCAAGTTTGATAATCTAGGAGCCTTAAAACCCCAATAGTTGTAGATACACTCTTTGTTTATTGTGAATAGATTGAAGAAATTGTTGTAGGGAGATTGGTTCTTCTATGGTAGGGTTTGATAACATATTTCTTGCAAACTCTGCCCATTTTTTCCCATTGGCTTCCAACTCTACCCATTTTTTCTCATCGACATTGTTGAAAGCACAATCTTGATGTAAGTTGCTTGTCATGGTTTCAATGAGTTTTTTGGGGGAAATCCTTAAACAGTGAATCATTTTTTTTTTGTGTTTTATTTCATTATAAAACAAGTTTGTTGTTATCTGTTAAGTGAAATGGTTTTATCTATGGTTGTTTTTGGCTCTTTATAAAATTAAATAGTCACTCTTTGCTATTAGATGGGAGAATTTTACCATATGGATTTGTTGTTGTTATATTTTTGATAAAACCAACAATAAACAAAGGGGATGAGAATGTAGAGGTGATAGATCTGGCAACCAATCCGAATCCTCAATCAGAAAATGAGTCGGTAGAGCCAAAATCGATCTATTTTGGTAACGAATTGAGTGTTTTTTTAGTTCAAATTTTTTGATTTTGAAAATTCTATGAAAGTCAGTTAGATAAGCTTAGAAATTTCATATTTGAATACCCATTTCATTTTTTTGTTTCAAGATCTTGAGAATGGCTCTATTTACCAAGGCCAAGATTTTGTTCTATCAACGATGTGAGGGAAATACTCCCTCTTAGCTTCATTTAACTTCTCACTAAATTATGCAACAAATGCCTCTTTGCTAAGAACAATTATGGTTGTCTAATTAAGGTTGTCACTATGAACCATCATCAATGCTTCATTAACGATTAACAAAGAAGTTGATGGAAGGATGGCTCTATGTGGCGCTGGGTGAGAGCTAGGGCCCGCGTGCCCTAGCTCTTCTGTTCTGCGTGCTTTCTCTGTGTGGCGTCCAGTCTGCTGGGGAGCTCTCGTGGGGTGGGGTGTTGGCTGTTAATTAGGGGTGCGCTGGTCGGGCTGGGATCTCGACCTTTATCTTGCTTGTGGGCAGATCTTCATTCTGCGTTTTTTGCTATTACCGGCATTTGCTTGGCGGGTGTGTTCAGTGTTCTGAGACTGTGGGTCTCCTTCGCCTTCTCTCGCCTTTGGTGGGGTGCTGCTATGCGATCCATGGAAAATAAGGGTTTTGTTATTTCTGAGGTTTCCTCTGGAGACTTGGAGATGGTAGAGCCATCTTCTTCGCTGCATGTCAATGGTAAGAATCCGATGGGTAAACCCCAGTCTGGCGGTGGGGTTTCCTCCTCAAAAGAGGTTTTTCGAGTTAAAAAAATAAACGGATGTTTGGAGAGATCTGAGGAGCGACCAGTTTTGGTTATTCAACCTGAACAAGTTGTGGAGGATGTCGAATATTGGTGTAATCATGCCCTTATTTGCAAATTTTTGGGCCTTCGTCTTTCTCTACCTGTTTTGGATTCCTGGGCACGTCGAGTTTGGAACCCGGAAGGCGATATGGAGATTATTTTGGCTGCCAATAATTATTTTCTAGTTATCTTTTCAAGCATGTCGGATAGGAATAGGGCTTTTGAAGGGGGGCCATATTTCTTTAACCAGGTGGGGCTCTTCATTAAGCCTTGGCACATGGGCTTCAACTCTGCCGAAGAGATCCCCTCGCGAGTTCCTGTGTGGGTGCGATTGCCGAGGCTTCCCTTGGAATTCTGGAGGGAAGATATTCTTCACTCAATCTCGTTGCTTCTTGGAAAACCTGTGGGATCGGCTTCCCAAACTCAAGATCGTAAGGTAATTTCTTTTGCTCGCATTTGTGTTGAAGTCGATTTAAATAATCCATTACCAGACTCTATGGAAATTCGCCTGGGATCGTCTTCTTGGATCCAACAGCTGGATTATGAAACCCTACCTTTTAGATGCAGAATTTGCCATGAATATGGACATTTACACCGCAAATGCCCTAGATTTAAACCCTCCCCCTTAGTTGCTTCTGGGCCTCCCAAGGGGGACAAGGGAAAGGCTCCAATGTCTCATGAACTTGTGGATAATGAGGGTTTTATTCCGGTCAAGTCCCATAACAAAGGCAAGGGCAGGAAGAGATCTTGGATGGATAGGCAGAATGAAGGCAACTTTAATAGGTTTGAGGTTCTTGATGATTTGACCCAGGAGGAGGGTATTCCAGTTGAGCTCTCCTCTGGGGCTAAGGGTCTGCAAGATGTTCAGGATGAGGATGCAAGGAAAGAGGATCAAATTCTATCTCCGGAGGTTCATCAGAAGGATCAGAAGGTTATGGACTCTTCGGCGCATGCTCAGGATTTCGGGATTCTGCAGGGGTCACAAACTCCGAAGGACTCTGTTGCGGTGGTTCCTGATCCCCCTGCTTCTAAGGGGGCCTCAGATCCTGGGAAGGGTAATAAAGCTCCTCCTACATTAGGCTTACAACAGAAATCCTTTAAAAAGGGGCCTCTTGATAAACCGTCAAAGAGTGGAAGGAAGACTGATCAAGAGAAGGTTAAGCTTATGGGTGATACTTTGGTTGAGTCTGGGTCTGTGAAGCCCATTGATTCCCATTTCTCCCACCCTCATAAATGATTGTTTTATCTTGGAATGTAAGGGGGTTGAACAGCATCCCTAGACAAAAGGCTGTTCGCAGATTAATTGACTCTCAGTTACCGGATGTTGTCTTTATCCAGGAAACTAAGCTTACTGTTGATGGGCTTGCTAATTGTGCTTCACGTATCTGGCCTCAAGGCAATTGGCAGGGGGTAGGTGCTTTGAACAGTGCAGGGGGTGTGGCTTGCTTCTGGAACCCGAGGAAAGTTTCCCCCTTATGCTGGATGTCTAGTCGGTCTTCCATTTCTTTGATTGCTTCTAGCTTTGCTACTGGAGAAAGGTTTCTCTTATCCAATATTTATGCTCCTACGGATATTTCAGGTAAGTTAAATCTCTGGGCTCACATTCGTTTCATCCGAGCTTTGGACCCGTTTCTCCCATGGATTATGGCTGGTGATTTTAATGCTGTTACTTGCTTAGATGAAAAACGTGGTGGGTTAGCTAGGTTAGACCCCTCTGCTAATCTTCTCAGGGATATGATTGGTTTCTTGAATCTCATTGATGTGAAGCCTTCCAATGGTGTCTTTACCTGGAATAATAGGAGATGTGGTGCGGAGGCTATCTCTGAAAGGCTTGATAGATTTCTTGTCTCTTGCTATTGGTTGAATAGTAGGTTGACGACCAGCTCTGAAATCCTTGATTGGAGGGGCTCTGATCATTGGCCCATAAAGCTTTCTGTCACTACTTATGGTGTCACCAAAAATCCCTCCTTCAAATTCCAATTGATGTGGTTAAGAGATCCATCTCTCCAGGAGCTTATGCTGGATTGGTGGCATGAGGGGATGCCTGCTCATGGGACAGCCATGTTCACTTTTAGTAAGCGGCTTCAGCATGTGAAGTTCAGACTTAAGAGATGGAATAAACAATGCTTTGGGAACCTTCAAGCTCAGAAGATGGCTGCCCAGTCCAAGTTGGATACTATCACTCGTCAGATTCGAGACCAGGGGTTGACCTCTGCCCTTAGTATGGCTGAGTCCTTGGCCCTGAAGGGTTTAGAAGAGTGGGAGCTTCGGGAAGAGATCTTCTGGAAGCAAAAATCTCGTATTGATTGGCTTCAGGAGGGGGACAGGAACACTGCTTTCTTTCATAATTCAGTTAAGGCTCGAAGACAAGGAAATTCTATCTCCTCTCTTGTTTCGCAGGATGGGGCTCAACTTTCGTCCTATGCTGATATTTCCAGGGAGGCAGTCAATTATTTTTCAAACCTCTTTTCTAGGGAGAATCCTGCTGCCCGGGCTGAGGAGCAGGCCATCATGGATTGTATTCCCCACCTGGTCTCTTCTGAGATGAATGGGACTCTCTTATGTCCTATCTTGTTACCTGAGTTGGAGAGAGTGGTTTTTAATATGAAAAAAGGTAAGGCGCCTGGTCCAGATGGGTTTCCAATTGAGTTTTTTCAAGAGTTCTGGGAAATTATAAAGTTTGATCTCCTTGAGGTGGTTCAGGAATCTCTTAGGAACAAACAGATGCTCAAATCTATGAATTCTACCTTCTTGGCCCTCATACCTAAGTTGGAAGGAGCTAACCAGCTAGCTCAATTCAGGCCTATTGCGTTATGTAACGTTGTTTACAAGATCATCACTAAATTGATTGCTGAAAGACTCAAACCACTCCTTGGTTCTTTGATCTCGGCTGAGCAGGGTGGTTTTGTTGAAGGGAGACAAATTTTGGATGGGGTTGTAATAGCCATGGAAGTTGTTCATTCTATGGCTAACTCTAAGGAGAAGGCTATGTTTATTAAACTTGACATGTCTAAAGCTTATGATCGGGTGAGCTGGGAATTCTTACAGAAAACTCTCTTAGCTTTTGGCTTTGCTGAGGAATGGGTGAACTGGGTCCTTAGTTGTGTGACCTCTACCTCATTCTCTGTTCTTATTAATGGGGAACCTTCAGATTTGTTCAGTGCTTCTCGGGGTCTCCGGCAAGGGGATCCTTTATCCCCTTACTTATTCATTATCATGGCTGAGGGTCTTGGTAGATTTATTAAATCTCAGGTGAGACAGGGTCTTATCCATGGCTGGAGCTGGAACAACCTTCTCCCTTCCTACTCTCACCTTCAGTTTGTGGATGATACTGGGCTAATGGGCTTGGCTAGAATTAGCGAGGCGGTGAACTTCAGGCGAGCCTTAGACATCTATTTGAAGGCTTCTGGTCAGCGTATTAATGATGATAAATCTTCTATTTATTTCTTTAATACTCCTCAGCTTATTCAAAACAGGATTGCCAGGATCCTTAGATTTCAGATCGGTTCTCTTCCCCTGATGTACCTTGGGATCCCTTTGGCTTTGGGAGGACAGCGAAGAGATTATTGGCAGGGTATTTTGGATAAATTTCGAAGTAGAGTTAGCCATTGGACTCACAGATGGCTATCTTCTGCTGGGAGAATGATTCTTCTTAAGACTGTGGTGCAGTCTCTCCCCATTTATAGGTGTTGTGTGCAGGTTCCCCCGTCCACCTTTGTGCGGGATTTTGATGCTTTGTCTCGGCAATTTCTATGGTCTGGCAACCTTCTTTCCTCAAAGTGGAGCTTGGTCAAGTGGGAGTCTGTTTGCAGGCCGAAGCATGCTGGGGGCCTTGGTCTTAGGTCTATGGCTCTGGTTGTCACTGCCTTGGCGGCCAAGCTGTACTGGAGGTGGTGTAACAATCTTGATCAGGATTGGGCTAAGATTCTGGCCCATAAGTATCTTCCTGGTGCTGATTGCCTCGATGTGCCGCGCCTTCCTTTGTTGGGTAAAGGTTCTTGTATTTGGGACACCCTTAAGAAGGGGGCTCAGCTGATTAAGGAAGGCCTCTTTTGGATCTGTAATAGAGGCTCTGATGTTTTATTTTGGCAGGACTCTTGGGATGGCCACCCTCCCATTCTTTCTAGTTTTCCTCAGCTTCAACCTCTTTTCCATATTTTTTCTGAGGCTGGTTGGATTAAGGTGGAGCATTTTAAAACTGTCAAGCGTATTGGGCAGGTGGTGGTGGCTTGCTGGAAGGACCCACAGGAGTGGCCCATGGGTGGATCTGATGAGGATCGTGCTGTTCTTTCTAGAGTTTTGGAGGCTCGGCTTTGCAGCTCCCTTAATGGGAGGGATGTTCTGGCTTGGAATCCCAGTCCAAAAGGTAAATTTACTGTTTCCCAAGGCTATGCTATGCTGGACAGGAACTTATATGGTCATGCTGAAGTGCACTGGTGGAAGAAGGTTTGGGACAACTTCTCTTGGCCCAAATGCAATTTTTTCTTATGGTTGGTTGCCCAGGGGAAGTGCCTCACTTGGGAAAATCTTCGCAAACGTGGCTTTCAGGGACCCTCTATTTGCCTTCTTTGTTCTCACAATGAGGAGTGTACCTCCCACTTGTTTTTTCTATGCCCTTACTCTAGGGAGTTATGGCACAGATGGTGGGAGGCTTGGCATCATGGGTGTATTCATGCTACCTCCTTGCTTGACTTTTGGGAAAGTTTGGGCAGACCACCAACAAAGACTCCTTTCCTTCAGGTGGCCTGGTCTATTGGGCCTATTTTCATTCTTTGGAACCTTTGGTTGGAGAGGAACCGTAGAGTTTTCTGTGGTTCCAATCTGGGAAATCTTCAATTATGGAAGAAGATAATTAGCAGGCTGCAGGAGACTATTTCGGCTAAGTGTGACAGGTCTGAAAATCTTGACCCTGGTGATCTTGATATTGTGCGGAATTTGAGCTTGGGGGATAGTAATCGGGGTTGTTTTGCTGGCAGAAGGCCCCGTCAGGTTCGGCAACGTGTTTGTCGTGATGGGAAGTGGATGCCTCCCCCGGTGGGGGTCCTAAAGATTAATACTGATGGTTCTTCTCGTGGGAACCCTGGTCATGCTGGTGTGGGGGGTATTGGTAGAAGTAATGATGGTGATGTGGTTTTTGTCTTCTCTAGTTACAAAGGGCAGCAGTCTAATAATCTGATGGAGGCCCTGGCTATTAAGATTGCTGTTGAGCGTGGATGCTCTTTGGGATGGAGGAGGATCATCTGTGAGTCAGACTCTCAAATTGTTGTGGATTTGCTAAACAATCAAAGGTTGGATGATGTTAGTTGGCAATTGGCTTCTGTGGGCAGGCAGATTTTGAGTCTTTGCAGCTCCTTGGATTCTATCTCCTTTTGTCATATCCCTAGAGAGTGGAACAAAGTTGCCGATTGTCTAGCGAAGTGGGCTTCTGAGAATGTGGATGGCTGGGATATCAGTGGAAAGGATGAGATTCCTTCTAATTATCTTGAGACCCTTGAGAGGTTATTAGTGGAGGACATGAATAGGTAGTGTTGTTGCTGGTTGGTTTGGTGGTGTTCTGTTCTGGTGGGCCTTTGGCCTTTGCTTTGTACTTGGATTCTGATTGAATAAAATTTTTACCCCTTTTATAATAAATCGATGCTTCATCAATATAAATGTCATTATGAACCATCAATGTTTCATTAATATAAAAAAAAACTTGCTACGAGCTTTAATTTTGGGTGAATTACTGGTCAACAGACTTGCATAAATGTTTTACTCATTGAAAGTACTCAATGATTCTACCACATGTAGACTTGCCATATGTGGCAGACCTGCATCTGAACATGCATGTGCAAAAAAAAATAGTAATATTGGGAAAATTACTTGTCAACAGACTAACAAAAATGCTTAGACAAGTTTGTGGTGCAAACCCATCACAACTACTTTGTGAGTTTTCCATGTAAACTCACCATATCTATTGGGCTCATATCTGAACATGTATATGCAACAAAAATGCAATAAAAATGCAAGTTACTTTTTCTTTCTTAAAGCAAATTCAATCCTTGTGATTTCCTCACACAACATTTGCAAATTTGTTTGAGTGATTTGAATGAGGTTAAAATTGATTTGAAGAGCAAAATTTTGCAATTTTTAGAGTTCTAGGCCAAAAAAATTTGATATTACTTTTCCAAAAAAATCAAGAAACTTATTTCTTTCTTAAATATTAGATTTAAGTCTTTAAGCATGTTTTCAAAGCATTAACTTCATTTTTTCACAAGTTTCAACATTAATTCTGTGTTATTGTTTATGAATGAAAATGCTGATTTTTTTAATAGTTAGCATTTATCAAATCATGGTATTAAAATACATTTTGTTTCAATTATTAATGCTATTTATCTATGTTCAAAATGTAAACCATTTTATTTGCTAGAAATTTATATGCATACTTATCCTAAAGACGTGGATTTGATTGTCAAGGTTAATCTTTGACCTCAATCAGAACTAAGTTGCCCTTTAGTTATTATATCTTGCCATACAAAACACCCCCAATAGGATTTTAAATTTTTTTAGAGAATCTGTGTGAGCTTCTCATGGTCCACCAAATTGAAAACACACCCTATTATTTTCACATGAGTATGAGCATATCATTTTTTCTTTGTACCACTAAGCCATTGAATGAGAATGAGATTAAGGTATTGAAGCAAAGAACATATGATTTGTACCAAGTCAATGTGATCCTTGAAAATCTTCTTGCGATGAGGTATATCAAGCATAATGGTATTTCTATAGAGTGGACTGGGTTTCTTGTGGGATTTTTAGATTGGATATGCTTTCCTTACCTTCCATTTGAGACCAGTTGAAGATCTCCATAATACAGAAAGAACCATCAGACAAACCTCAAGGGCATGGTAGTGTAAAATGGTCCCTCTCAACTTTCTCCATAGCTATGATAAGTGATAGTTGAACGAGGCATCTGAGAAGAAGCCAAAAAAATTTAGAAGCTACTGGAAGCTTACTATGTAGGGGACTTATGAGGAGGATCCCCATGACCCCAAGCTTCTATTGTTGAGTGAGGTGGGAGGGAGAATGTAAGCCAGGTATTAGTATTGCTATTATTCATGAATTTCACTACCAACCAAACCTTGTAGTTAAGGTTTTATGACAAGCTTGAAATGCACGTATATGTATGTCCACAATTTTTAATGTTGTGGTGTGAAGTTCTCATATCAGAAGATTTAAGGTTTTGATTGCCAAAAGCATCTTGAAAGATAGAAAAATTCAATATCTAATGAGGCTTAAAAAAACCATTTAATTCAACAAAAAAAAGTCATGAAATGATACATAAATTTGCAGGTTGGGTCAGATGGTATGGGACTCATTGACTTCAAAATATTAGTTTGGGATGTCTTTTGAAAGGTACAATAACAAAATTGAGGAGTGCATTGTTCAATGTGTCCTACATTGGAGTTGAGTATGCAAAATTGTATTTATTTGTTATCTCTCCTTAATTTTGTTTTCACTTTAGTACACATTGTGTAATCAATATACTCTAGATTATATTTATTCCTCTAATGTTTTTTAGCTATTAAATTTTTTAAAGAAGCACCTAAACATATAAAAAAAAATTGTTAATGATTTACTGATATACTTTCATTTGTGAGGCACTCTAGGACACTCATTCCTTGCATTAATCTTGCTCAAAATTGATCCTTTGATGTAAATCATATAGAAGATATGAAGATGCACTACAAAGATATAGTGGATAGCCAATCAAAAGGAGATAGTAGATACAGTGATAGTATACTCCTGTAGAGGACAGTTTGAAAGACAAATTAAGTGAATAACCTTCCAATTAGAATGGACATCATATTAGTGCCATGACACCATTTGCAGAGATCTCTCAAAGCAATGCCTTTTTTGGGAAAGTTAAGGCATTGCAAAGAGATATGTTTTTAAATGTACCTATGAGCTATAAGAGGTATTCCATGATAGATTCCCTTCCATCTATGGCCTTGTCTTTGTAAAATTCATTAACATTGGATCAAGAATCACAGGCTATTTCAAATGCAAGATCTGACTCTTCTACCACATCAACATGGTGTGCTATAGATGATCAAATTCCTTCTTCTCGCACATCCCTCCTACTCATTATTGGTAGTTTTACATGAGATGTTTAATAATATTCCTAATTCAAATAGGGTTAAAAGGATTTGAAAGAGCAGTAACTCAACAAAAGATCATAATTCAATGATTGTTGCTAGGTACTTCCAAGGGGTCAATATCCATATCAAAAAATATGTGACAAAATTAATATCAAGGTCATTCGAGATATTTTCCTAATAATTTTGTAGAAGTGGTGAAGGCCAAACGTTCAAGACTTATATCCTATGTGTGCAAAGGTATTTGGGAAAAGAGGGGTATATAGTTGAGATGTTAATGGACAATCCTATAGAGGAGTAAATAACAGTTTAAAGATGATCCATACAAGACATTCCAAAAGGCAGTAACGGTCTAAAGGGAAGAACAATAATTTTCAAGGCATGTGACTATGAGGCCTTATCCCTGCTCAAAAAATGAGGAAATGATAAAGACCAGTAAGGAAGTGACCTATACATGAAGATGGCAGTCCTTATTGATGCACAACCAAAGGATAGTCTTGGGATAAAGACATAACATGACCTATAGATGCTTGGTCATAGAGGCAACCACATGAATTGAAACAAAGTTTGAAGTTAAAAATAGTCTACAAATATAGGAAATAAATAGATGATAAACAAGTGTGACAATTCAATAACTTCAAAGGGACAAAACACAGAGGTCTCTTATGAAGATGAACCAAGAAAATATTGTATAATCTAGAGGAAAAGAAGAACTTGACAAAGTTTGGTCCAAGTTCAAAAGGAATGATTGGTGTATGAAAGATAGCTCATTGCAAACAATCCTCTAGCAACCAATGATAATGATGATGATTGCAAAGTTCATAGTCATCTCATGACAAGACCTAGGGCAGAGTTTAGAAGTTTTTTCAAAGCATGAGACAACATCTTATTACTTAAAGGTTGAAAAGAGACATAGGTCTACATAATGGATAGTCACTATGAATGAATGAATGGTATTGTCATTATGATATCCTCACAGTCCATTGTTGATAGTCCTTATGTTGACAATCTCACCAAGGTATAGCAATCATAAAAGGTTCCACTTATTCTGGAAACAATCCTCTCATAGAAGGTAGGGATGGAAGACATGGAGCTTTATAGTACCACATAAAATAGATCATGAAAGGGCATGACAATAACTTAAGGAGCATTAATTTCATGTGACAGTCCTAAAGTCACTTAAGCATGATAGAGGTCAATTCATTAAGCATGAGTCACAACTATATGAGAAGCAGAGTAATTCATGGGTCAAAATTTAAAGAGCCATGAATATGATAACCTTGGGTAGATCAAGGGCAACAAAAAGAGAATTAATACAAAGGTAGAAGTATGTTGCTCAGTGTTAGCCTCCTCTAATGGTTTAATAACTAATCCCTTAGAGCTATGACTTAGAGATTGGACATCTACACTAAGTAGCTATCTTACTCATCATGAAGGTGCATTTCATTGTCAACCCAAGGACATAAACTTGAAATGGCTCAGCACTGTATGTGCACTAGGACTCCATTGTAATCATCCATAAACTAAGAAAGAAATAATACTGGAAATGAAATGCTAGAAACAAATCAACTTAAACACTAAGCATAAATCAACATCCACACTAAGCATTAACAATTGGACTGAAAATGAATGATAGAAATGGAAATTCAAGCAAACAGGAAATTACTCTATCTGCCTTAGCTGCAGGAACAATCATAGAACAAAATTTTAGTGGCTGCAAGAACAGACAGTTGTTGAAACTAAAACTAACTACTGAACAAAAATAAACTTCTAAACTAAATAGGTGGAATTCTCACCAAATGGCCCCCCTTGAGTGAGTCTCCCTTAAGCTAACTCAAATGCAATAACTCAAAATTTCATATTATTTCTTGAAAACATGATTACAACATCTCAACGATATGATTATATTACTAAAACTAAAAAATGTAAGTACAATCTCAGAATGTCCAAACTTATCAAAAGGGGCATCTGGCCATTATTTAAAGAGAGAAAAACTACTTATTAACCGTAACTACCTAGGCAGTTGACTCCATCAAAATAGGAGGATGCCACTTATTGAAAGCATAGAAAAAGATGGAGGAAGTTATGCATGCGCTAAATTGGTCAAAGCAAACTTGCTCCAACGGGAATCTAGCACAACACACTTCCTAGATTTGCTCAACAAATGAATATGACCATTAAAAAGTTAGTTACATTCTTTTATTCGAATTAGGAATTTCCCTCCATGAGAGTTTTCCCTCCTTTGACCTCTTAATGATCATCTTCTTGACTTTCTTGGTAACTGACCAACTGGCAAGAGTTTCTCCCACCTGGCAGGCTTTGTTGACATCAACATTTTAGTGGAAACCTACATAATAACATTAGCACACACAAACAACTACATATCTATGATTACCTTAGCAACATTCATTCAACAACTTGTAAAATCAACATGGATAATTCACATAGCATGATAATGTCATTAAAAGTCACAAGGATAAACTTATGCCCAAGGTCTATGGTTTTAAGAAAAATATCAACAACCAAGTGTCAAAGTCTATGATAGCAACAACAAATATATATAATGAACCCTATCAAAATTGAGCCATTAATTGGACTCATCATTCCCCCCAACCTAATGTTTTGTTGGTCCTCTAGCATAAGGAGCATTATTCTTTTGCCTAGTCAATGCCCTGAAGTCACCAACTGCCAACTATCCCACATCAGTCTCTGCAATGTCTGAATTAGGATCCTAGTAGAATCCTTGTTTGTTCTTTAGTTTGTTCCATCTCGCCCTTTCTACAACTATGTCATACTGGTAAAACTTGTAATCTAGCACAGGCCACAATAGTGTAGGTGGTTGAAATGTTAATGGAAGTCAAAACTGTTGTCTCAACCTTCCAATCTATATATATCTATCAACTCATTTGCATGCTGCAACATAGTTCTGTAAAGAGTGGGGTTCATCTTGTTTCAACTCATATGACAAATTGTTCCACCTTTGTGCTAAGTATCCCATTACTGATTTTCTTGTAGTTTCAACTACCTTCTCATATTCCTTGTAGGATTATTCTCTAATAGGAATGATCCTCCTGTTGTAGCTTGGATGATAAAGAATTATGTGCCATGTTTGGAAAATGTCTGTAGGGTTACTAGATTCAACTCTAAGGGCCAAGGGAGTATGAAATTCTCTTTCCCTGTAAGTCCTAAACTGCTACCCCAACTAATTTCATTCTAAATCTAGGACATAAATTCCCTTAAATGGATATCTCCAATATATAGGAAGGGATTCCAATCATGATCATCAGACACAACATAATTATGCAGATATAGTTCACACAATAAATTTTTAACATTAGGAGGGGAAAACTAGTAAGCCTAGAAAAATTCATGTGGAGTGTCAAGAGAAGGACTCAAACTTGAAATAATCCTTGACAGTTTAAAGGAAATATTTCGATCCTTCAAATGTAGGGCATGCACTCTTGGAGGAATTCTGCATGCCAACATTTTGGGTATTAAATATACCACATTGTCTACCTTTTCCTTCAAGGCAACAATCTCTGCATTCTTTTCTTCAATTTTTGTATTTTTCTTTTTAATCTCACACTATAGCTTGTGTTTTTCCTTTTTCCATTCCTCCTCTTTTCTTTGCATCTCACTCCATAGTTTCAGAGCTACATCATTCCATGAAAAGGCAGGAGGTTTATGTGTTCCTACCAAAATCTTCCCTGGCACCGATTCTTGCGGTTCAAATGGCACCAGTTGTAGTGATTCAGGTTGTTCATCTTGCTTTGGCTACAGGAGTTCTTGATTCTCATATGGCTCTTGGTCCTCATCCTACTCTTGATTCTCAACCTATTCTGTGATGGCAGCAAGCTCTACTAATCTTATACTTGCTTGATCTTTAAAAATATCTTTTTCTTCAACATTCACCTACCCCATTGGGGCTCCCATCTCCTCCCTAGATGCTTTTCCAAGCCTAGGGATTTTCTTTGGAGGAACACCAATGGTTGACCTAGCTGATTTTGATTTCTTAGGAGGGTTTTTACCTTTTTCTTTGGCTGCAGGAAGAACAGTGTTATCAAATTTTCATTTCCTAGGGCTTGGTGTTGCCTTTTCTACCGTTTGCTTCTTGGCCTTCCCCTTTTTCATTCCTGCTTCTTTCATCTATGCTTCCTCTCTCCTAAGGGCAGCCCTAGTTCAAATTGGGGTTTTGGGAAGAACATTATAATCAGAATCTAAGGATGAACTTTCCTCATCTAAATATTTTAACTCAGAAGAACCAATTTTGATAGCTTACTTGGCTATACAAGGGTTTGAACTAGGGTTTTCACCAAAGGTTGATGCTCCAGGAGTGGTTTCAGCAGCCCTCTCTTCCGTACTCACCCTACGAGGTTGAGACTAGCCTCTAGGACATACATTTTTTGGTCTAAATTGATCAATATTTACAAATTCCTCCCATGTCATATCAGACACCTCTTGAAAATATTTCTCCACCAACAATTTTATTAAACAATGGTGAGAGACAAAATTATCCCTACCTTTCTGCGTTTTAGCTGCCATGATTTCTAGGAGGTGATACAACATATTAGGCACGTTCATTCTTCGTCCATGCCTCATATGGTTTAGAAGCTTGAAGTGCATAGAATGGAGGCATGACTAGCGACCCTCACAATTAATATACTTGACAATGTGGATGGCTACTTGTTTCCATGGCTCTGGCAGAGAAGTTATCTTCATACCTTGCTTATCTACAACCAATCGAGGGTCACTGAGTTTAGTAAATTCAACCTTGGTTGTCCTTGCATCTCTGGTAGTAGGGTATGGCTCTCCATCGGTAGGTAAACCCGTTACCTTCACAATTATTTTCTTAGTATCGATCACCTCTAACCCTTTTACCATTGCCTTCCCCTCAGAGAGTGTTTGTGCAAATTCTAGTGCAATGTCCTCATTGTAGCTATCAAGTTTCAGGAAATAATCGAGCCAGCCACAATTCCTGAACTCTGCCAGAGAAGGTGCATCTTGCATTACCACATCATGAACTGTGGGTTCATTCCTAATTAGTTGACCTCCCATTGTTTCAGCTGCCCGCAATCAAACAAGCACTTTTAGCTCAATTTCCTTTTCCTACAATCTCTTTTTGAAAACCCCAACTTCTTCTTCCTACAATTCTTTTGTAGTGCTGATGCCAATATCATGTAGCTCTCCAATTTACCTTTTTGGGTGACGTTTAAGATTATGACTAAGGCAATAAAGAACAATAAATGAAGGGTATTATCAAGAAAAATGGCAGCGGTTCAATGACATTTCACACATGCAAGCTATTATTTCCATTTATCATTCAAATTGACCTATTTCAAATTTGCTGACATGGATGACACATGGACTTGTGAGTTGACACTCCCCCCAACCTAAATTACAGCATGTGTCTGCATAGTCTGGGTGGTAATTATGATTTGATAGGGTAGAGTACAATTTTATACTATGTGAAATATCCACATTAAATTATAGTAATTAAAGAAATGCACTAAAGGTAATTAAGATATAACAAATTGTCACGTACATACCTAAAAACATGGAGTATCTTTGCAAAGAATGTGGAGAAAGTACCAGTTACCTTTAAAAAGTATGGTTGAGCAATTAATGTAGTGGTGATGGAATGAAATGATGGCAAAGTGGAGTGATGGTGGAGTTATGGAAGAGAGAGAAGATGGAGATGGATGGGCGGATGGGTGGATTAATGAAGAAGTGGATTCCCACAAAAGTGGAAATATTTATTATGAAGTGATTGCATGTGTACTTAGATCAGTTAGAAGGAGGGACACTAGGTCTGCTTCCTTTGGTTGCAAGAAGTTTAGAGGTTGGGCGCTGGTTAAATTGCTGCATGAATTCCTCCTTGGACGTTGGTTTATGATATAATCTCAGATGGTGGTCGTTGACCAAAAGTTTGAATCTAATAGGGTCAATGGTTGTGAGTTGTACAACACCATTGGAAAAGACTTTTGCAACTTCATACGATCCCAACCATCTAGTTTCCATATTTCCTACATTATCTTGATACTTGGAGTCATAAAGGAGTGCCCAGTCACTAGGCTGGAACTTCTTTTCCTTTATGTACCTATCATGCCATTTGACCCTTTGATTCTACACTACCTTAGTATGATGTAGGGTTGTCTTTCTCATCTCATCCAAAGCATTCAACTGCATGATTTTGTCCTTTGGTGCCTTGGATATGTCCATCCCAAGATCTAGTGTAGTTCTAAGAGTCTTATGCTCAAATTCAATGGGCATCATAGTTGTCTTCCCATACAAAAATTCAAAAGGAGTGAAACCTGTTGTTGTCTTCTAGGTGGTCCTATAGGCCCAGACAACTTCTAGCAACCTATTGGCCCAATCCTTCCTATGAATAGCCACTGTTTTGGTCATAATTGACTCAATTTCCCTATTTGTCACCTCAACATGGCCATTGGCCTGAGGGTGATAGGGGGTAGATTTTTTGTGCCTTACATTATATTCATTGACTAATGTTGTGACAAGGGTTGATGTAAACTATGCCCCTTGATCTATCACACTCTCCCATGGAACCCCATAACAAATGAAGATTTCCTCATAGAGGAATTCTGCAACCTTATTATATCTGGCATGCTTCATGGATTTAACTTCAACCCACTTGGTCACATAGTCAGTGCAAACCAAGATGTAGGATTTGTCATTTGATGGAGGATCAATGGGGCCTACAAAATCAAGCCCCACTTATCAAATGGAGTGATGAATACCTGGGGGTAAAGAGGCATCTCATTAGATTTAGTTGGCCGACCCATCCTCTGACATCTATCACACTTCCTAGTATACTTGCTTGCATCCTTATGAAGTGTGGGATAGTAATATCCTGTGTTAAGAATTTTCATTGTTGTCCTCTTTGCTGCAAAATTCCCTCCACAAGGTTCATTGTGACATGCATGTAGTATATCATATGTCTCATCTTCCCTTACACATCTCCTAATGACATGGTTTGGTCCAGTGTAGAATAAACATTCTGCAATCCATGAGAAAGGAAAAGTTTTCTCAATGAGCACCCTTCTCTCTTTTGGAGAGAAATGAGGAGGAACTCTCCCTGTGACCAGATAATTTGCTATGTTAGCATACTAGGGTGTATGCACACTGATGGAAAACAAATGTTCATTAGGGAAAGAGTCATCAATGACTTGAGTGTCCTCTGATGTAGCCAACTTGGAGAGAAAGTGTGCTACAACATTTTCCTTCCCTAGTTTATCAACAATGGTAATGTCAAACTCTTGCAACAACAACAACAACCATCTTGCTAGCCTTCCTAAAATCAGGGACTTATTCATGAGGTATTTGATGGCTACATGGTTTGTATGCACAAAGATCTGATAACCTGTTATGTAGTGCCTGAATTTGTTAAGGGCATAGATGACTTCCAACATTTCCTTTTATGTCACTGTATAATTAAACTCAACCCCTTGGAGGTTTTTGCTGACAAAATAGATTGCATTTTCAATTGCTCCTTCTTTCTACCCTAAGACAACTCCTATAGCATAGTCTGATGCATTTGTATGAATATGAAAATGAAGCTCCCAATTAGGGCCTTTGAGTATAGGAGCATGAGTTAAAGCTACTTTCAAATAAGAGAATGTTTTGTCACAGTCCTTCGTCCACTGAAACTCAACATCTTTAGTTAGGAGAATATACAATGGTGTTGCCATTTTACTAAAATCTTTGATGAAACACCTATAGTACCCTGCATGTCCCAAGAAACTTTTAACATCTTTTTGCTTTGCAGGGATAGGTAGATTGGTAATCACCTTAATCTTGGCAGGATCTACTTGAATTCCTTTGTGAGAGATGTAGTGGCCAAGGACTACTCCTTCCTGCATCATCATGAAGCATTTCTCATTGCTTAAAGATAGATTATGGTCTTCACATGTTTGTAAGACTTTCCTTAGATTTTCCAATGCTTATGTAAAATCAGCACCATAGGTAGTAAAATCATCCATAGAGATCTCCATTCAATCATGTGAGATATCTAAAAATATATCGATGACTGTTCTTTGAAAAGTTGCAGGTGCATTACACAAACTAAATGGAAGTACTGATTAGGAATAGGTCCCCCAAGGATAGGTAAAGGTTGTCTTCTCTTGATCCTCAGGTGCAATCTATATCTGATTATAACTGTTGAATCCATCTAGAAAAGAAAAGTATTGCTTTGGACTGCAAGTGAATCTAGTACCTGGTCTATGAAAGGAAGGGGGAAATGATCCTTTTTAGTGGTAGAGTTTAACTCTCTGTAGACAACACAAAATCTCCATTTTCCTCCCTTTTTGGGCATAATCACCAATGGAGACACCCACTGGCTATCTGAGATAGGGTAGATAAATTTCGCATCCAATAATTTCTGTAATTCTCCTTTGACAATCTCCCTCAATGCAAGATTGATTCTCCTTTGTGGCTGCCTTACTGGAGTGCAGCCATCTTTGATATATATCCTATGAGTACAGAGCTTGGGGTCCAATCCTTTCATGTCATGGTAGTCCCATGCAAATGCATGTTGATGGGTCTTCAACAAGTTCGTCAAGAACAACTGCTACTCTTGACTCAACTTGTTGTTAATATTCAGATATTTCCCTTCTAACACTTGCACTTGTATGGTTAACTCAATCATAGTTGTTTCATTAATGCTCAACATTTTTAGTTCATGTGGCAACAATGTATGAAGCATATCAGTTGCTGCAGGAAGTTCAATTATAGGAAGAGCAGGCATAAATGTCTTCACTGGACCAACAAAACTAGATGCATGAGAGGATGATGCTTCATGCACCTCACAATGGTTTTGAATTATGTTGGACAATACTTCATCTTCTTCTTGAAGCTGCATGAAAGAACTTCTACCTAACATCATAAGTTGTGCCACTGAATTGAATTCCTCGGCCTCTTCCCCAACATGTGGCCATATGGGGTTATCCATATCATGGGATGATTGAGCAGAAGGGCAAAGACCAAGCTTTTTGGTGCTTTTCCCATCAGATATAGTCATGTCCCCTAACCAACATCCAATGTAAGCATCTGTTGTTGCTAACCATGACCTTCCTAGAATAATGGGATACCCACCTAGTGTAGCTTTAGGAGAAAGGATCATGAAGTTTGTTGGGTACTCCCAAGAGTCTAGAGTTGCCACAAGGTATTCCACTATACCATCTAGTTTAACAGTGGAACTATCAGCAATTTATAAGACAATAGGAGTAGGTATCATGTTTGCAACATTTAGTTGCTGCAGGATATCTTTAGTCATCACATTTATTGTTGCTCCTAAGTCAATTAGAGCATTCTTTATTTGGATCCCATTTATAACAAATCCTACCACAAGACTACCTAGGTTAGTGTATTTGGGAACAGTTACCTTCCCAAGCATGATATATGCTAGCTATCCCACCACATGAATTATAGTGGGGTCTTTCTTTTTCCTCCTTGGCTTTTTGAGGCATGCTTCCTTGATTGATTTGCCATATATGGGGACATCTTTTATGGCCTAAAATAAAGGTATCTTGATACATATATGTTTCAATTGATCCAAATGTCAAAGATTGTTTCCTCCTTTTCTTCCTTTTGTTTAACAATTTCTAACCTCTGAGGAAATGGTGGTTCTTAATCAGTCTGCTAAACTGGTTCAAGATTTTTAGGCACACTTGGTTGAATGGGAAAATTTTGATGCTCCTCTTCTTCTACAGGAAGCTTAGTGATAATAGGGGTAGAAGGAGCTGGAAAAGTGGTTCTTGAATGCAGATGAATGTCACTCACACTCACAACATATGTAGTGAATTGATTAGGATCTACATAATAGTCTGGTTGCTGTTGTGGTTTATTATTTGAGTTAGGTGTGGGCTAAGCTAGTAACTGAGTAGGTCTAGGTGTGTTTGAACTTGAGCTAGCAGGAGGAGGCATGATAGCAGGATGTTGAGACTGAGAAGGTGGGTGCATGTAGATAATTGTCTGGTTTGGCCATTGTTGTCATCCCCTCCATTGGGATGTCTGCTACCAGTTTCTTAGAGGTGGTTTCGAATTCCCCTAGAATTGCTGCCAATTCCTCTGAGATTGTTACCACTAGGGTGGTGAAGATTTTTGGTGATTAGGCCAAGTGTTTGGAGGTTTATTCCAAGGCTAGGGTGGATATCCTCCATAGTTGGATGGATATAGGGGGTTTCCATTGGTTACCAGATGCATAAGAATTGAAATAAGGCCCAACAAAAGATAATGGATTTGGTGGCATACCTTGTCTTGAAGCCCATGGTCTCTGTTGTGCAATGTGGTAGACTTGATCATCATCACCCTAGATTGGCTTGAACTTAGGTGGGATTTTCTTGCTGTCAATGTTAGCTACCATTTTGCATCTGTAGTCCTTCTTCTTTTGTCTATAATGAGGGAAATTTTCTATTAACATTGCTTTTGCCTCCTCATGTTTCTTCTTTTCTTGAAGTGTATCCAGCTGAGTAGCCAAATTATTTATGATGTCTTGTTTGAATTCTGCCAACAAGTGAGTAATCTCCATCCTTGAAACTCCATTAGTGGATGATTTACCCATAGAGGATTGGTAACCTCTTCCTTTCTTTGAAGTTGCCCTGGAATAGTTCTGACATATCTCCTTAATATCATCCCAACGAACTTGGGTGATATCTCCTCCTCCCATCAGGTCCAAAGCATCAATGCAACTTTCATTGATTCCTCCAAGGAAGAGCAACTTTTGAGAATCTTCATTAAGTGTATGATGTGGAGATTTCTATAGGAAAAACAAAAACCTTGAAATGTAGTTCTCCAAACCTGCCATCTTCCTTCTACTGCATCCTAAAGATGTCATCTCCTCTCATATCACTGCCCCTACAATACTTTTTGTATTTCTCAAGGAATTTTTTTTTCATGTCATCCCAATTCTCTACAGTATTCCTGCCGAAGCTCATAAACCATCTTAATGCAACTTCTTTTAAGGTGGTAGGAAACAACTTAAGCCTATGAGCACCAGTGGTATAGTCATAGCTTCTACAGAGGATATCAAACTCAAACAAGAAAGTATCAAGGTCTTCTATGACAAGCCCATAGAACTTAGAAAGGACTAAAGCAGGGATGTTCTTGAGATTCTTGAGATTATCAACATTATTCTAATGAGCAATAGGGAATGAAAAAGATGTCTGGTTGGGTCTGCTTCAGTTTACATCACCCATGCCTACTTGATGGAGTTCCAAAGCAAATGGGTTTTCAATTAGATTTTGGTCTTCAAAGGAAGTGTCAGAATTGGTCAAATTGGGAAATGCATCAACAAAAGGATGTTCCCCTTCTTCTTCTTCATCTCTTGGTATATTTTGAAGCTCTTCTAGTTGAAATGGATCAGGGTCATTAGGAAGGAATCTTCCATAAGCATCTCTTCTCCTTCCTCTATGCATGCGGTATCAACTCAGTATCAACCAACTCACACAAAGAATTGATGAAAGAATAGCATGTCATTACTTTCCTAAATGAAGGGGTATGCTAAGAAAAAAATTCAAAAATGCTACAACAAGAAAAAAACTATCAATGACTCCAAAGAACTTCCTAGTTTGACACCATCCCTGACAACGGCACCAAAAATGTTGGCCTCCTCTAATGGTTTAATAACTAAGCCCTTAGAGTTGTGACTTAGAGATTGGACATCTGCACTAAGTAGTTATCTTACTCATCATGAAGGTGCATTTCATTATCAACCCAGGTATGTAAACTTGAAATGGGTCAACACTGTATGTGCACTAGGACTCCATTGTAATCATCGATAAACTAAGAAAGAAACAATACTGGAAATGAAATGCTAGAAAGAAATCAACTTAAACACTGAGCATAAATCAACATCTGCACTAAGCATTAACAACTAGACTAAAAATGAATGATAGAAATGGAAATTCCAGCAAATAGATAGGAAACTACTCTATTTGCCTTGGCTATAGGAACAGTCACAAAACAAAGAAACTGAAACTAACTACTGAACAAAAAATAACTTCTAAACTAAATAGGTGGAATTCTCACCAAGTGGGCGCCCTTGAGTGAGTATCCCTTAAGCTAATTCAAATGCAACAACTCAAAATATCATATTATTTCTTGAAAACATGATTACAACATCTCAGTGATATGATTGTATTACTAAAACTGGAAAATGTAAGTACAATCTCAAAACGTCCAACCTTATCAAAAGAGGCATCTAACTATATTTATCGAGAGAAAAACTACTGATTAACCCTAACTACCTAGGCATTCGACTCCATCAAAATAGGAGGATGCCACTTATTGAAAGCATAGAAAAAGATGGAGGAAGTTATGCATGTGCTAAATTTGTCAAAGAAGACTTGCTCCAATGGGAATCTAGCACAACACACTTCCTAGATTTGCTCAACAAATGAATATGACCATTAAAAAGGTAGTTACATTTTTTTATTCGAATTAGGAATTTCCCTCCATGAGAGTTTTCCCTCCTTTGACCTTTTAATGATCATCTTCTTGAATTTCTCGGTAACTGACCAATTGGCAAGAGTTTCTACCACTTGGTAGGCTTCGTTGACATCAACATTTTAGTGGAAACTTGCATAATAACATTAGCATGCACAAACAACTGCATATCTATAATTACCTTAGCAACATTCATTCAACCACTTGTAAAATCAACATAGATAATTCACATAGCATGATAATGTCATTAAAAGTCACAAGGATAAACTTATGCCCAAGGTCTATGGTTTTAAGGAAAATATCAACAACCAAGTGTCAAAGTCTATGATAGCAACAACAAATATATATAAACAAACCCTATCAAAATTGAGCTATTAATAGGACTCATCACTCAGTAGTAAAAGGGGTATATTTGAAGATGACAATGATATCCCAAGTGATAACATTCATTTGGATGGGAAAAAAAATATATGACAATCAAAGGTCACGACACAAGGTGACCAAGAAAATAAGCTCAAAGACAAATCTACTATGCAAGTAAGAGTGGACAGTTTGCATATTGCTCTATAGGCCTATACATGGAAGAAGTTTCATATGATAGTCATGAGGTTGTTTTGATGGGAAGATAATGCTTTGTTATAACATGGTTTTTTTAATAATCATGTGCACTACCTCTTGTTGTATTGCATTGCCACAATGAAGAGAATCAAAGCTATGTTGGCATTTAGTAATAAACATTTTTTAAGATATTTTTTATATTATTGGTGTTTTTATTGACCCAATACAACTTTCAAATTTATAGGGCATTCTTTATAAATCACAATCGACATAACCATTGCACCTCCTTCTGGTGCAAGTGCTAGTGTTATATATATATAGATAAGATATATATATATATACACACTAATATATATGTATATATATACATATATTAATACATGTATATATATTTATATATATAGCTATAATTATTTTGATGTGTTTATGTATATGCATATATTTGAATGACAATTGATTCATATATATATATATATATATATAAGGCTTAACTAAGCGCATGAGTTAAAGCACTTAGATAATCCTTATACTAGTGCTTATATAAAAGGTGGAAGGCTTGACTAAAAAGCCAACCGAGATATGAGTAAATGTTGTGCATGATTATATGGGGGAGTGAGTGTTTTAAGTCATCGCATAGAATATATATTATAGCTCATTATTTTAACTTAGCAAATGAATGTAAAGCATTGCCATGAATTAAAATGGTTGAATCACATGAATTAATTATGGAACCAACTGTGAGTTTGTTATATGCAATCAAAAGAATAATAATAAAGTGCCCAAAGATAGAGTAAGCCTGTGCACAAAGCAACAAAGACCAAGTCAACCCAAATTGAGAGGCATGTATGGTTTAAAATGCTACTGGGTAAACATTGCAATAGAAAGTAAATGCAATTTTAAACAAATGTAGAAGTAGTCAAACCAATGCTATTCTCCAGGGTGCCAACTTACGAAATGTGGCATCAATATAGAAGTGAATGGAATGCATAAGAAGTCTATATACTGATAATGCAATATCTTAGCCTTGAGAATCAGTCAATGTAAACTTGGCAGCAATATAAGAAGGAATTCGATATATAAACTAAATAGGAAACTTGCTAATAATCTCAATGTTCATTTGACTCAATAAAAGAGTCTTGTTGTCCTTTATAACAAGTTGACTTAGCCATTTGAAAGGTGAGGACTGTTATGTGTTGCAAACGTGTAAGTTAGTTTGATGAGTCATTCCATGTGGTTAGAAAGGTGGTAGAAGTATTAGCTTGTTTGTAACCTTTGGTTGCTCACATTTTAGTATATATAGAGGTGCTCATTATACCATTTTCTACACTTCTCATTCTGATTACTTTGTTGTTATTCTGTTGCAATTTATGTGCTAGTGAGTTGAGAGCTTGAGAGTTAGGGAGTTGCTTTGCTATTTTGTATTTGTGATTGTTGAAAGATTTGGTGAGAGGTTAGAAGAGGGAATTAAGTTAATATTAGAGGAAGTAGCAAGCGGGCTTGAGGAATTGAGCTAGGAAGGAAGTCTAATCAATTAGAGCTTTTATACAAGCATCATAGCTTCTATACCTTTGTCTTTTATGTTGGAAAGGTTAAATAGTTTTGATTACTATGTTGGAAAGGAATGGTTTTGAGTATGCTGTGATGCTTGTTTATGCTTGCATATTCTTGGTTGTTTCTTTCTTTGGTGGAACCTATCTATTGGGTTAATACTTTTATATACGGGCTATATGGGAATTTATATGATGGTGTTTCTATTTAGACTATATGTAGTTAGTATATACTATACCTAGTTAGTCTATACTATACGTAACTACATGTAGAATGAAATGTGAAATGTGGAATATATAGATGTCTTGAGGTATCTTGTCTTTGTTAGTTTATAGTGCTAGGTAAACCCTTATGAATAATGAGGTTATAAATACAACAATAATGATCGTATGATAAACATATCATCATTGATAGACTTGATTGATCACTTGATCATTACTTTACTTTAGAATGAAACCCTAGGTTGAGAATAACCTATTGGGTTGGGATGTTTTACTTGATTATTGATTAAAGTAGGTTGGGATTAACCTATATAATTAGATTGATCATTTAATTGATGATTTTATACTTTTGAATGAAGTCATTTATTGTTGAAGGTTATACTTTTGAATGAAGTCATTTATTGTTGCAGGTTATACTTTTGAATGAAGTCATTTATTGTTGAAGGTTATACTTTTGATTGAGGTCATTTATTGATGAGATTATACTTTTGATTGAGGTCATTTATTAAAGAGATTATACTTTTGATTGAGGTCATTTATTGATGAGACTATACTTTTGATTGAGGGAGTCATTTATAATTGAGATTACACTCTTGGATGGAGACTTTTATTGTTGGGATTGTACTTTTAAAATAGAGTCATTTAATGTTATAATGTTATGTTCATCATATGTCAATACTATATTTATGTAGCATAAGAAAGAGTTGTTTTGAGATACTTGTAGCAATGTCATTTAGATATGATTTAATGGGAAGGTTATTCCTAGGGTTAAGATAATCCACGAGAAAGGGGATAACCTTAGAATAGAATACTAATGGTCAATACAAATTGAGCAATTAAATGTTACCTAGTTTGGTAGATGTGTGGGGGACTGTAGTAAGTCCATGGTTGGTGGAAAATCACTTGAGTGATGCTTCTCCTCATGCAGTTGGTGGCCAAGATTTGGGAGAAGGACATTTTGGACTGTTGGTATTTCTAATTCAAGAATTGAAGATGTATGTGCCAGTATTGGGGATAACTAGAAGGTATGCACCAAGGAAAGGGGACATCTAAAATGTATGCACCAATGCTGGGACATCTGTATTAGTTTGTATTTCTAGTGCATGTCAACTTGTTGAAGCTATGTATTTAATCATGTATCTATCTATATGGAAATTATATATGTGAAATTTTATCTTGAACATATTTATGTAAAATGAAATCATACTTATATTGATGAAATGATTATTTGGTTATGCAATGGAAAATTTTGAAAAGGTTATGTTTCAAATGGAGCATTTATTATTGAAAAGAAAAGAAATTTTTTATTGCTCATAATGCTAGATACATAAACTATTCACTTGCGGGTAAAACATAGAAAAATTATTGGGTAGAATAATGGGCATGTTACACCCCTCTCTCCCTCTCTCTCCATCTTTATCTCCCTCTATCTCTCTCTCTATATCACTTCCTAGATCTCTATTTTTCTATCCCTCCATCTCTCTCCCTATCTCCCTTTACCCCTCTCTCGCTTTGTCTCTCCCTCTTTCTATCTCTATTTATCCCTCTCCCTCTCTATATCTCCATCTCCATCTCCATCTCCATCTCTATCTTCCTCTTTATAATCTCCCCTATCTCTATCTCCTTACCTCTTCCTACATCTCTCTCTTCCCCTATATTTCCCAATATATGTCTCTTTATCTCCCCCTCTTTCTATCCCTATCTCTCCCTCTCTCCCTATCACACCCTCTTTTTATATCACTCTACTTCTCTATCCTCTCTCTATTTCTCTTCCTCTCTCTCCCTTCCTCTCCATATATTTATATATGTATCCCTTTCCCTCTCTATCTCTATATCTTTCTCACTCTCTCTCACACACACACTCTCTCTCTCTCCTTGTTTACCCCTCCCTATCTCTATCTATCTATCTATCTATCTATCTATCTATATATTTATATCTCACACACTCCATGTTTCTCCCTCCCTATCTCTATCATTATATCTCTTCGTCTCTTTATTACTTATCTCTATCATCTCTTTTATCGCTTACTCTTGCCCCCTCTATCTCTATCTTCCCATCTCGCCTTTCTATCCTTGTCTCTTTCTCTCTCTCTCTCTCTCTCTCTCTCTCTCTCTCCCTATCACTCTATCCTATATCTCTCTACTTGTCTCTCCTCTCTATTTATCTCCCCATCTCTCCTTCCCTATCCCCCTATATATCTCTTTATCTCTACCTCTCTCTCCCTTTATCTTCCCATATATCTCTATCTCCCCCTCTCTTTGTCTCTATTTTCTACCTCTACTTCTCTCTATTTTTCTCTATCCCTCTCTCCCTCTCTCTCTATATCTCCTTATATCTCAATCTCTCCATCACTCTATCTCACCATCTATATGTCTTTGTGTCTCCATCTTTTCCTCTCTATCTCCCTATCTCTCTATCTCTCTCTTTAAGTCTCCCTCTCTATTTATTTATCTCCTTCTTCCTCTCTCGCTTTATCTTCATATCTACCTATATCTTCCTTTCTCCCCTCTATTCCTAGACATGTATCCCTTTCTCTATCCATCCATCTCTCTCCATCTCCCACTTCTCCTATTCTTAGACCTCTATATCTATATCTCTTTGCCTCTCTATCTCTATCTCTCCATATTTCTTCTTCCATCTCTCCCTCTATATCTATCTTGTTATCTCTCCATCTCTCTACCCCTATATCTCTCCCTCTCTCTACTTCTCTCTATACAACACTTCCTATATCTATATTTATCTTTATATCTCCCCCTTTCTCATTCTATCTCTCTCCATCTCTATATATGTATCTCTCACATCTCTATCTATCCCCCCCTCTCTCTCTTTATCTCCCCCTCTCCTTCTCTCCACATCCCTTTCCTTCTCCATATCCATCTTTATCTCCATCTCTATCTTTATATTCCTCTCTATCTCTAGCTTCTTACCCTCATCTCTCTCATTCTTCCTCCTCTATCTCTCCCTCTTTCTCCCTATTTTGAACATAACATGGCTCTCTTGGTAATAAAGCCTGATTATCTTCCTGATTTAGAGGTTTTCTTGAAAAATCATGTCTAGATCCTTATAAGTGGATGCGTACTTGATTTGACCTTATCGCTTCTCCATTGAGACCTTTGTTGCACAAACAATCCAATTTTCTAATTGGCCTACCAATTGACCTCACATACTGTGTAAATATATGCAAAAAATAGACCAAAAATTTACCTAATTGACCTTCCACAATTTTTGGTGTACCCATTGCATATTAAGGTGTGATTGCTAGTTTTATTTGCTTTGGCTAATGATACTCTTCTCCATGAGAGAGCAAATGATTTCTAGGTTAAATAAAGAAGAAATAAAGACAAATTTTAATGTTCATGATACTAAATATAATCTATAGGATAGTTAGCCTTGTCATTCTTGACTTCATAATAGTCTCCTTATTGAATAGAGTATACCAAGAATCAATAGTCAAGATAATTACATGCTTGTCCTTGATTTCACAAAAGGCATCACACTCCATAATGAAGTGTTTTTTAATTCCACTATCCTAGTAGTGCAAATAATACACACCCTTTCTTTCCAAGCTTCTTTTGGCCTTTTCCACCATCTTGTTTCACAATGAAGTTGATGAGAATTAGTTATTAACTAAGCAATCAAAATTTTGTATCTCCATGGAATAATAGCACCTATTTATGATTTTTATTGATGATCGCATGTGGGGTTGAGTTCACCTCAATATAATATTTCTTCTTTCTTCCTAGAAATTTACCCTAAACTTACATTGAGGAACTTATCCATAACAAAAGCCTTTATCTCTTTGTTATTCATGGGGAAAGCATTCGAGTAAATATTGCATTTTCTCATCCATTTGTTGTTTTGAACCATCCTAGTCTTCTTTCTTTAGCTTAAAATATCGTTAAAAACAACCTTAGGCCACCTACCTACTTCCATTGTTCAATTATTTTTAAATATCTTATGAGGCATACAATAGCAATTTCTTTAATAAGAGCAACCCTAGTTTCACTCAATATAATATCATAAGGAACAAAAATTTTATTTTGAGCTTGCTTGTGATCAAGCATTTTTGGATTTTCTCAATTTATTTCCACTTTGAGTCTAAGGTGCTACTAATTCACAATTCACACCCATAGAGCACAATTGAAATCATTGAAAGCCCAAAAAAGAATCTAGGTAGTTTTTTAATCCCATAGTTCTACCTCTCCACATCTATTTTGGAGAGAATATTTCTCTTGTTTCTATAGCCCTCCCAACTAAGCTTGTTGTTGAATTTAATGCCAAGATATTTGTACTCCTTTACTTCTTCAAGAATATTACCTTCAAAGTAAAACTTATGTTGGTTATGTTTTCTTCTATTAAAAAAAAATCATGACTTTAGTCTTACCCATATTGACTTGCATGCCCACTACTTTGTGGAAATGTTCAAGGGAAAATAAATTATCTTGCAACCCATGAGCTGATTTAGCAATCAAAATAAGGTCATCAATATATAGAAGAAGCCTTATCACAATCTCTCCCAAATGGACCCCATCTCCACCTTGAAAATTTAACCATTCTTCAAGTTTTTCAATATACAAACTGAAAAGAATAGGGGATAGGGGGTGCCCTTGGTTAACCCCAATGTTGCTCCTAAAATTTTTAGAAATCCCTGTTAAAGTTTTAATTTTGACTTTAACCTCATCATAAAGTCTATGGACAACCGCTCTAAGTTGCATAGGAATCCCATGTTCTTTTATTCTATATCATAGCTTATCCCTAAAGACCATGTTGAAAGCCTTTTTGAAATCAACAAAACAACAAAAAATATTCTCCCCTTTTCTCCCAAAATTTTCCAATGATGTAGCTCAAATTAATTTCATGATCAATTGTAGAGTGCTTAGGCTTGAAACTTGCTTGCCCTTTTACACACTTTTATTTTTCTTCTGCCCACTTGTTGATTTTGTTTTCTATCAATACTATCAAATAAATTTGCAAACAAAAGGTTTATCATTATGGTCCTATAGTTGGGAGAATTCTTAACATCACCTCTTGAAAAGAGGTATCACTTGGTTGGTTGTACAATCACTTGGGAACCCTTGCTGAATGATGTTGAATATTTTCATAATGTGTCATGTGAGAATTCTCACCCCCCCATTTTAGAAAATTTTCTTGTGTATAGGAGTAAATTTGCAGCCCATGTGCAAATCCCCTTTTTTCCTTTATCCATCTTAGAAGGCCAAGTTCAAAGGCTTAATTCCACCTATGCCTACTACTTGTATCCCACTTGGCACCTATTTTGAGCATCGATGGAGGTGTTTCTGTCGGGGACACCCGCGTGGTGCATAGACATCCGCACGACACGCTTACGTCCCTGGCAGATTCTTGCGGCTAAACCTATAGAGGCATTACACTTCTCATTGGGAGTCAATTTGTAACACCCCCTTTGGCTGACCGACTCGAATATGTCTGTTTCTCTCCATCCCTTCTTCAAATTCACCCCTTCAACAAGCATTTCATCTTCTTCCAAACATTGAGCTCACTCTTAACAACTTCAAGCAGTCAATCCAACACTTCTAGTAGCATTCCAAGCATTCCATTGTAGCCAAAGCAACACTCCACTTCGGTAGAGCAAGTTTGGTACCACACCATTGCAGCAGAGGCTCGAGTACTCTCATTTTCTCCCCCAAGTAGCCTTGAATGCTCTTGGTGAAGGTGGAGTACGTGCTTTCAAGGAGCCGGCTGGTGACCAAATTTCTTGGTGAGATCATTCTTTCCCTTTTCACTCTTGAATTTATGATTTATAATATTAGAGAATACTTTATTTACTTAATCGCATCATTTTGGCCCTTTAGTTAGTTAGTTGGGCCATTAGCTAGTTTTCTAGGTTTGACCTCGTCTTCATTGCTGTTTGCCCATAAGGATGCCAGTGCACTTTAGAGATGCCAGTGCGCCGCGCTGTCATCTAGAGAATGTGATTTCGTTCTTAAGAAGAGAGCTTCCCAAGGCGTAGTGTTAGACCTGAAAATTAGCTCGCCTAGCCCCTTCTTGCATTTTGGGTCTGCAAAGTGACTGAGAGGCCTCATGATCCTCATTACTCTCACCTTGCATTTCCTAACACTTCACTTAGCTAAGGTAAGTTAGGGAAATCTCTCACATCTTGGCCCTCCATGACCTGGGGTCTTGCACGTGGTGGTCCCCCTCTCTTACATTTTTGGTGAACCTAACATGAACCAATGTTTGTTCATCCATTGGTGTTGAGACCTCTCTCGTGTACCTCATGACTGTTGCATGCCTTAGTGTTGTGAAGGTTTATGAGCATCACAACCTAGTCTACAAATTTTGATTATATAGTTAGGAGAAGTATACGACACCTCCCAATGGAAAGGATGAAGGTCTCGATTAGTCTCTCTACAGGCCTTTTCTCTAGTCCCGTCGTTAGTGTGGCTGCATAGGAGTAGTTGTTGAGGAATGAGATGGGATTTGCTGATGAAACTGATCACATTCCCACTCCCCCTACATCTCCCATGCCATCATCCGTGGATGAGTATGAGGCCATTCAAATCCCTATAGAATATGTTGCCACCCTCAATAAGGGATTAGGCAACTTAGAAAATCACTTGGAAAGAAATCTGAAGATGGCTAGAGCCACTCGGGTCATCAGTGAGTTAAAGCATATGATGAGTAAAGATCGAACAGGCATAGAACTTCTGACTAGCCTCCTTGGTCTCATCAAAGCATGTGCTCCTTCAAAAAACCCTAGCTTTGCACAAGGGGTCACTTTCAAAGAGTGTGAAGGACAGTTAGGAGTATCGATGCCTCCCATATTTGTCTATATGGCCAACATGATCCCTTCTATCAATATCCCTTTTGTCTCTAAACAACCTGAAACTATGAAAGTAAATAGGGTCCCCTTGGGCTTTAGCTTCACCCCT
>VDFB02105697.1:7347-49960 GCA_007258455.2 Sequoia sempervirens | reverse complement strand
TCATTTTGAATCAAATCATCCTCACTCGAGTCATAGTCATATTGAAGTACATAGTCAAGTGGTCAAGTCCTTGAACTTTCTCCTTATGTAAGTATGGGTGTATATTTTTGTATGACATCAACCTCTTTATCTCTCCAAAATTCATCATTATAAATTGTATCCCATTCATATTCATTTGAATCAGTGTCGGAGTTATCCTACACTCTAAGAATTGCCAAAGTCATTTATTCATGGGATTTCTTTAAAGCGGCTTCTTTTGTATCTTCACCATACCCAAGTCCTATTTTATCTTTTGGATGTGTTATTGTAGGTTGAATGAGCTCTACAATTCCTTCCTTTCTTTTACCTATGGGACCATTTCCTTGATAGCCCATCCTTTATATTATAGCATAGCCTTTACCATATTATTTTAAAGGAAATTTTATATGTTGAACGGATTCATCTTCATCTTTATATAGCCACTTGAGAATGTCTCTATCTTTGGCTTTATCTTCTTGAGTATTAGCTTTGATAAATTTTCTATCAAACATTATAGTCAGATGCGCGAAGGTGTGCTCTCATGGGCTATGTTGCAGTCTGACGGGCTTTGCCATATTGATCTTAGAGAGATAGGTAAGTTAGAGAGACATAATGAATATTCTCCCACCCCTTTGTTGTTTAATTGCAATCTTGTACCAAATTTATTTATCAAATATTTTGATTGGTCATTATGATTTGAAGGGGAAACAATCAAATCTTCTCTATTATGTGGTACCAAAGTGTCCTGGGTTGCTCTAAGATTAGAACAAATTTGACTGTTGTTGCGATCTATAGGTATAGTTATCTCTTGTCCATCATAAGGAAATTTGAGACATTGATGGTACGTTGATGGGACTGCTTGCATCTCATAGATCCAAGGACAACCCAAAAGTATGTTGTAAGAAAGGTCTTGATCCAAAACATGACAAAATTTATTCTTTAGAATAGGTCCCACTCTGATAGGCAACATGATAAGACCCTTGGAAGCTCGATCTTCATCATCATATGCTTTAATTGTTATTTTTCTTCTTGGATCAATAGAATCTTTTGAAAATCCTAAGGCCAAGACCAGCTTTAAAGTACAAATATTCAACCCAACTCCTCCATCTATTAAGACACAACCAATTCAGGTTCTATGGACCATGACTTATAGATAAAGTGAGGAGTTTTGTAGATGAGACATGGAGGCATCGTATTTTTTGGAAAATCATAGGAAAGTGGGTGAGGACAAGGGTCCTGCCATGTTCTAAAACTTGTTAATATCCGAATCAGTAGATACAATTGTTTCAATGAGATCCTTCTCCAAAATATTCTTATGTGTTGGGGATATCTTGAGAAGCTCTAAGATGGAAATTTGAGCCAATTTTTTTTATAATTGATCAACTAAATTGGTCATTCATGTAAATTTTGTTGATTGTGGTATCATAGACATGATTTAAATTTTTCCTCTTGTCACTTGAAGATTCAACTTTTTGATAGTTTGGAAGAGGGTCCTTAAATGCTTGATAATCTTCATTGGCATGATGTCCCTTGATTGTTATTGTGTGGTTTCCTATCAAATCTTGGACTAAATTTTGCAACCCTTGACAGTTATTTTTCCTATGTCCCTTGCATCTATGGTAGTCACAGTAATACAATTCATTCCACGATGGTGGTTTGACTTGTGGATCATAATATATTTGAGGTGGTAAAGTGATAACATTTTTATCCAGAAGCTCTTTGAGAGCTATCTCAAGAGATTGGCCCAAAGGAGTGAAAATCTATCAATTTAAAAAGAATTGCGACTTGGGGAGATTTGCATTTTGAGTGTTTCCAAGATTATTGTTGAAGTTACCATGATTACCATTATTTTTTTGATTGGTCAAATATCTTTGATTTGTGTTGTTTACCTAATTGGTGTTTCTATTACCTTGATTGGTTGAATTAACTTGATTGGAGTTATTGCATGGAGCACCTGATAGATTGAAGATGGATGGTTTTTCTTTCACATTGTTCAAGCATCTACCATATCGTCATTGACAACATTCTTGTTTCTAGTCCAAAATCTTGATTTTTCATTGTTGTTGTTATGATTGCACGCATTTGGACTATCTTTGTCATGTTTTATCAATCCTCTCTTAACTAAGGATCCTTCAATAGTAATTGCATTCTCAATCAACTTCTCAAATGATGGAGGAAAATGAAGGTTGAGCCTATAACTCATTTCTTGATCAAGATTGTTAATAAAGATATCCATCTTTTCCTTTTCAGGAACTAGACAAGAATATTGTATGAATAATCTTCTCCACCTTTGTAAGAACGTGATGAAGGGTTCTCCAGTATTTTGATTTTCTTTACATAGATCAAGTATAGTTATTTGATGTTGAAAGTTGTAGGAGTATTGAGATATAAATTTGTTGATAAGCTCATCAAATGTTTTGATGGGTGGAGTGATTTTAGAAATCCATTCCATGGATTGTCCACCTAAACTTCATGGGAACAATCTCATCAAGTACATTTCCTTGTGTGCAAATTCAAGGCTCATGTTTCTAAAGTCTTTCACGTGGTCAATAGGATCTGTTTTCCCATTATATCTATCAAATTTTGGAATTTCACAATGCTTTGGAAATGGGATCATGTTGAGATTTCTATCGAAAGGATATGGAAAATATCCTCCAAAGATACTTCTTAGTTGTGTGCCGTTGTATTTCCTTGATTTTCCCTTGTAGTGCTCTTATTTTTTGGGTAAGAGGACTGAGATCATTTAAGCGAGTATCAATATTTTCAAGATCTTCTTTAATTTTCTTTGTATCATAGTCAAAGGGTAATTTAGCACCTTGATTTTCCAATAAAAGAAAGTATCTTTCTTTGTTTCATTCTAGGATATTTTCCATGGCTAGATGAAACTATGGATCTTGTTCAGCTTCTTGGAGAATTTCATTGGTTATTCCATCATTTGAACTATTTCCATGAAACTTATGGAAAGGATTTTCTTCCCTATCACCCATTTTTCAAAGTGGTTTCTCTCTTTTGTCTTCTTCTCTTTGTTTTTGGGACCTTGTGAAATAGGCATATGCTTGAATCAAATTTTTACTAAAATTAGATCACAAACGAGAGTGCAATTTTTTAGATAATTGATGCCTTAGCTAAATAGAATGATGGATCCTATTGGTATGACTAAGGAATTTCTAATTTTTAGTTTTTGATTCCTTGGATGAAGGATGATAGATCCTGTTATGGAAATTAAACTAAATATCAAAAAATTATTTGAAATTGGTGCACTTTAATATATTTTGATTAGTTTGAAAAATGATGGTTTTTGCAAAAAACCTAAAGTTTCCAAGTTCTCCCTATTTTATTGATGGTTGTGGAATGTGAGAATGATAAATGGGTTGACTATGATTATTCCTTTGTGATGGAGCTCTTCGTTGATTATAAGCTTGTGAATATAAAGGCTCTAAAGAAAAATCATCAATATATCCTCTATCAAAGTCATGATATCTATCCATGATGAAATTTTGATAGTCAAGCAAGACCTTCCTACTTTGGTACAAAAAGCATCTCCTCTTCAAAATTTTCTTGTAACCAAGTGGCCTTTTTTTTTCTTGATTCTTTTAGTAAGGGATTTCTTGACAAATGTTGTTGATTTGTCAAATTTTTGTGTTTTCTGGATGGTCTTATCTAAATTTATGTTTGGAAAAAACAACAAGAAATAGGCAGACAGTTGTTTTTAAGTCCTAGAATCTAAACAATAAGTGTATGTTCAAGAATAAAACATGATCCTTTTTTATTTCCACTGGTATTTGACAAGAATACACTTCAAGAAGACTCACTCTTAAGGTCAAAAATTCATCATAATAAACACAACCCACATCTTAAAATTGTGTTGACTCACACAACCATGTCACCCCCTAGAGGGCACCCATGGTTTTTTCTTTTCTAGGCATGTACTCAATGTTAATTTTCTCAATCCCTTGAGAAAATGATCGTTGGAAATTATGTGGTGAGTATCTTGAGGGTGAATTCTTCCCTCCCCTTGCACCATGATTATTATAATGTTTGGTTACTGACTCGGTTAGCTTCTACACTAAGGCTTGTAGTGAGAGTTTTTGTTTGGTGTAGAAAATGATAAAATCCCTCAAGAGACCTCCCAACCTTTAGAACAAAGGCTTTGAGGATGGTTATCTTGCACACTACCATCGAATTGTGGACTTTCCCCAAATTTTATTTTGATTATAGTGGGTTAGAAAACATGGCTTTAGTTGTTCCCACTTAGGTCATTCTCGTAGGCTGAGTACTTTTTCCCACTACGGGAGGCCTGCTAAAGGTTTTAAGAAAGCATAAAGTGCATGAAATTAAAATATGAGTCTAGCATTTTGATCACCCAGTTAAGGGGAGAGCATAGGCCTATCACCATACAATCACAACAAACAAATGTTTAGTTTTAAAGCCCAAATGACAATTTTCTATTCTACGTGAAGATATTGCTTCACAAATACATGATATTCATTTTAACTAAGAAAGCAATGTATGATGACTACCCTAGGATTGGTGTATTTTAATCCAAATGACTACCCTAGGATTGGTTCATTTTAATCCAAATGGCTACCCTATGATTGGTTCATTTTAATCCAAAAGAAGCAATAAACCACTAGTTGTGGTTGTGTCGGATCTAGATAGCAAGTTTTACAAATTATAAATGCACTAGAAAAAAGATCATATACGCTACAAAAATAGTCAAATGTGCTGGAAAATATATCATATGTGTTGGAAAACCTATCAAATGTGCTAGGAAAAAACCTATCAAATGTACTAGAAAACCTATGAAATGCACTGTAGAATCTATCAAATGCATTGCAGAATCTATCAAGTGCCCTAGAAAACATATCAAATGCATTGGAAAACCTATCAAATGCATTGGAGAATCTATCAAATGCACTGCAAAACCTATCAAATGCACTGGGGAATCTATCAAATGCACTATAAAACCTATCAAATGCACTGGAAAACCTATCAACTACACTGGAAAACCTATCAAATGTGTTGGAGAATCTATCAAATGCATTGAAAACCTATCAAATGCACTGGAGAATCTATCAAATGTGATGGAAAACCTATCAAATGCGCTAGAGGATTTATCAAATGTGTTGGAAAACCTATCAAATGCGCTGGAGAATCTATCAAATGTGTTGTAAAACCTATCAAATGCATTGGTGAATCTATCAAATGCATTGGAAAACCTATCAAATGCATTGGAATAGTCTTCAAATGTGCTAATACACGTCTATAGTCGTGACCTACCAGAAAACTTGTAATAAAATATTAAAAACAAGGAAAGAGCCCCACCGTGGGCACCAGAAAATGTGTGTGTGAATATGTGGAAACAACAAACAAGATAAATAACACACCAATGAAACATTGCATCAAAGAATCTAATTTAAAATTAAACAAACTTCAAGCCTAGCTGATTCTTCAAAACTATCTCATCGTCCTCTCCTCTATCTCCAAAGATTTGTTTTAAGCTACTTGTTCTCAAACTTTATAAGAAAAAGCTTAATAGAATGACATCCTTGAAAATGAGATGATATGCAAAAGTGCAAGAAACTAAGTTCCTATGCTAACTAACATGAGATAATGAAGCTATGATAAAATGTTAAGATAATAAGACTATGATAATGAAACTAAGAATAGATTATGCAAGCTATTTAGCATGATTATTTATGCTAAGATGATAAAAGATAAGATGATATGTTATGATTATGAAAACTAAAATGCTAAATGCTTGATTATTCAACTATAATACTCATGATATGTAAACAATTGTAGGATTTTCAAAGAGCCAAAAGGTCTTATTTATAGATTTTTGAAGGAAAAACCTTAGTTGGCAAAGATCAACGGTTGAGATTCAGTCTGGTAAGATGAGTGGGGAGAGATGGAGAAGTTGGAGAGAAAGATGGAAGCTAGAGAGAAAGAAGAAAGTTGTTTTCTACCCACAAAAATATTTCACTCAAAAATAGAGGAAACTTGCCATTTGTCAAGTTTATTTATGAGTTAGTTTTGGTGGTTAAAGATAATTCAACAATTAAATAATAAAATTATTTAATTTCATGTGGCATGTGGATTTGGAAGCTTCTAATTAAATATATTAAAATATTTAATTATGTGTGAAATGTGGATAAGAATATTCTAATTAAATATTTAAAATATTTAATTAAATGTGAGATGGCATTTTAGAAGATTTAAAGATGATTTATGATTTGGAAAAAGAAAAATATCTACTTTATTCAAAATAAAGCAATGTGATAATTAAATTAAATAAATTGTAAAACTTATTTAATTAATTAAGATGAATTGGAAAAGTGATTAAGTTAAATAAGTAATTAAACTTATTTAATTAAGTTAGAAGAATTATAAAAATGAGCAATATAAATAAATAATTAAACTTATTTATATGTAGGTTGAATTAGAGATTTAATTAAATAACTTTTATATATTTAATTACCAAACTTATTATAATGTGACCATTTCTATATGTATACAGGAAGAAGCTAAGAAAGTAGAGGAAGAAAAGATCATAGATGAGATTTCAACTATTACTCCCATTGAGTCTACAAAAAATGTCATAGATAGTGGAATCATGTTGTTACCAGGATGAATTATCACCTCAGCTATAACATATGATGCAGTAAGAGGAGTCTCCCAAGCTTCAATATCTGAGGAGCAGTTTGAGGATAAGGTGTTTGGATCTAGATGTAGTCCAAAGTTTCATACTCTTGCAATTTTGTCAATGGCGCCTAATAATGGAAAGCATGAGGTTTCTAGACCTATTGAAGAGGTTATAGGTTCCTTTGTGGTGAAGAGGGAGACAAATGTAACACCTATCAAAGTAGCTAAGTTAACCTCTCATGCTATAATGCTCAGTGTGGACACCACATAGATTTCTTAGAAAAAAGTATGATTCTTTATCAAAAGAATATAATAAGGCCTTGGATGAAATAAACAAGATGAGAGCAATTGTTTAGGCAAGTCAGTCAGTAAGGACACTATCCCTACCATCTTCTTCTTCTTATTCAAACTTTCCTACATAGGATATGGAAATCTTGGCCTTGAAAATCAAAGATTTGAATGATCAGCTAAGTACAAAAAAGGAAAATATCAAGAAGGCTAAAATTGGAACTGTTAGGGTGGCAAATGAAATATTTGAGGATGTATTGAAACATAGGGTGAATAAGTTGGCCAAAAAATTTGATGATGTGTGAGCTACTTATAATAATATTCATGAAACAAATATAAAATAATTACAAGTCCAATAATCCTTTCAAAATGAATGGAGTTAATGGAGTACTAGGGTGGGTGCATTAAAAAAAATGGTGCCTATAATGAAGGAGGATCTTGAGGCACCTACTAAAATTCTTAACATTTTGTAAACTATTGAGTCAGTTAATGAGATAACCACTTTTCATGGAAATCTAGTTATGCAACTTCAAAATAAGTTATAGATATTCAGATAGATGGAAGAATGTGGTATGCCTCTAGTATTGAATCACAAAGGTGAGTTGTAGAAATTTGACACGTAGAGGAATAGTTTAAGAGGAATTCTCACAACAACTATCATGACATTAACTATGACTAACTACATCCTACTAAATTCAAATATTTACACAATGATGGAGATTGACACAAAAATGGATATCTTTGTTAGAGAGGCTAAAGCCTTAATTGATGCCAAGTACACTCATCATAATGCAAAGGTGTAGGGTTTATTGGATGTAAAGTGGTCAACTAAAGAGAAGTACATCACTTGGTTAGAAAAGTATACTAAGTGAATCTATATGGGGATGGATAATGTACATGGCGAATAATGGATAGGAGAGAAACAATACATAGCCTAAAAATAACATAAATTAGGCTTTTGATAAAGTATTACAAAATATTGTTCTCTCCTCAACTTAAAATGGGTGGCACAAAATGTTGATGTGGACACTTCAGTGTTTTTATTTTTTATAATTTTTATGCCTTTAAATTTTGGCTGATTGGTTTTTCCATGGAGGACACTTTTTGAGCATGTGGAGAATATTTTGAAGTTGTTGTAACAAAAAAATGATGCCCTTTTAAGGTGGGACTAGATCTCTACAACAAATGAAGGTTTTCTTTTCCTCATGTTTTTCCCACCAGCTAAGAGTTCGAGTGTAACTGAAAATTGATTTTTTTTGTTACAGCGGTAAAATAGTGTTGTGACATGTGTGCTTTTTGGACTAAGCAGTTTTTTGCTCTTTTATTTCTAATAATTTAGGGCCAGAAGTAGTGTTGGTTGAAAATAATTGACATAGTGAATTGTAATAGGAATACAAAGCATATTTTAAGTTTTTGTCTTAAGTTCAGGAGTCTTTTAGTTATGTATGTAATTTTGATAACATGATAGCAAATACAATATAGAATGATACTAATTTTGTGGCCATTATCTCTCCTCTATAACTGTTCTCTGAGTTATGAATGAATATAATCAAGTATTATGTTGTTCATCTGTATTGTTTCACAATGGATTCATAATTTCCCTCTTGTTTATTAATTCAATGAATTAGTGTAAGTTCTTCAATTATATAGTTGATTTGTATGAATTGTGTGCTAGGATATCTTTAAGAAGTGGTGTTCAAGAATGTTATGAGGAAGTATTGAAATATAGTTTTTTTTTAGCTATGTATTGCTATTGTTTAGATGTTATCATATTGCATAGGTTAAGATTGACTCTATGTTTAGGATAAACACTAGATTTAGTATATTGTTCATTTACAAATCTTTAAGATGGGTTATCATTATAGTCATGCTACGATGAGTTTTGTCTCTCTCTCTCATTCTCCATATATAGTGTGTTATCTAAAATAACTACCAACTATTTCATACACTATATTTTTGAATGAATTAAATCTGTTATTTATAATGTATATAAACATACATCATATCAATCCTTGAATATACATTGTGGGATCACCCTCCTAGGTTTCACAGAGCCCAAAGTGTAGAAGTAGGAGTTTTCCAAATTTTACTTTTTCATTGGCCAATCCCTTTGGAGTTACTAATTATTGGAAAAGGAAAAATCCATAGGTAATTCTAGAGACCAGCTTGGTTCTAAAAAAATAACTAACACCTTGCATTTTCACACTTGTTGGGCCCACCTTGCTTTGTTTATCCTTATTTATGTCTTAATTGGTCCTATTTTGCATCCACAAGCCTTATGAATTATATCTTTTTTCTAGCTAATCCCAACAAACATCAATAAATAAATTATAATTTTAATGATTTTTTCTATGTCCTTAATTTTTGGGTCAAGACTAAGAGGCCACCTAGGGTCTTTGTCCCACAAAGGTCTTGGGACCCTAATTTCAAGTGTACCTTAAAGAGGTCCCTTTTTGGATTTTGTTCCTTGAGTTTCATACCTCAGGAGTAAGATGCCACCTAGGCCATCTTAGTCCCCCTTAAGGTATTTTTGGGATTTAATTTCAAATTTTGGTGAGATTTAGCCTCCTTTAATTAATGAATTAATTTTTCAGCTTAGTGTGGTGTAATTTCGGGATATTAACTAGGGATAAGTATAAATACAAGGTTCACTCATTAATATTAAAATAAGTATTTTGTGAAAGAACTCATCCTAGCATAATTGAGTTCACAAGAGCGTTCAAGAGCACTTCATCAAGAATTTGGTGCCATCATCTAGATTCAAGCATCATATCAAGGATATTGTTGTATCATATTTGTTATTGTGCTAACATTTGTGATGTAGAGTTTATGAACCAAGCAAGTGTTTTATGCAAGATCTATATCTTTCAAGCAAGTCTTAAGAACCACATTAGTTGTAGCCATTTCAAGCTCATTGGAAACACCTTATAGCAAGGGTTTGTTGAGTCTTAAAATTTCATGTTGTTCATTCATCATTTCCCTCCATTTCATTTCAAGGTTTAATTACCACAAAGGGTTCGACATAGGAAAATCCCCATTTACTCACAATAAACACATTTTTCCTCTCTTGTGTGTTTGTGATTGTAGGTTTAGGTTGAAGGCTTGAAGATCATTTGAAGTGAAAAGTTGTAAAGTTGCATTGCTAATTTGCCATCTTCATAAAAACTCACCTACAGTCCAAATTTAGAAGTTTCAAAGCCTGAGATTACAGAAGAAGGAAGAGCACACATCAAGCCTCAGGACCACATTAGGATATTTCAGAAATTCATAATGGGAATAAGTCACCACCTAGGGTGTATTAGTTCTCCTGATGGTATTTAAAAAAAATTCTTTCAGATCCTATTATGACATCTGAATATTTCACATCTACCCCAAAAAATACTAGCGAGACTAAGACAATATTAAGGGCATCTTTGTTGTCCATAACACTTTTTGATAGCTTCTTTTACATTTTTGAAATCCTTGTCACATTTCCTAACTCCTCAAGTACACACATCCTAACTTCTTGTTGCATAATTTAATCATTTCCACTCATTATTTGGCTTGCATTGTTAGGTTTTGTGAGTTGAATTCTTATTTGTCCTTTCCAAGAATTTTCTTAGTAGTGAACCCCTAAAAGCTTAAAGAACCCCTTTCTAGTTCTTCCTTATTAAGAATCAACTCACCTTGTGAGGTTGATAGTCAATCCAATTTGGGTTCCTCAGACATAATTGAATGACCAAAGGAGAATAGTCAGCTTCCCACACCCTTATTTTCTTTTTGGTTCATTTTGGTGAACCCAACCTTGTTGAGCATTCATTTTCTGATTTGGAGTTCATTAAATTCCTAGATCTAGGTTGCATTCATTCTTGCATTGAATCTTGCATTAGTGAAATTTCATCTAGGGTTTCTCATATTTGCATTAGTAGAAGTGCAGATAGGTTTTATTTTTTCTTTCTTTCATCATCTTATCTAATTAAAAAAACTTAAAAGTGCAATGTTACTCATCCTAATTGCATTTAGAAACATTTTTATTGCATCAAAAATTGAATAAAATTGTATTCAACTTTTCATTCAATTGCTTGTCACTAGTTAGTTTTTCTTGCATTCATTTACACATTTCCTTGTTTATAAACATCAACTCTCTAAATAGGAAACTTGAGAACACTGTAAACAATCCAAAATTTTCTATTTTTCAGAGAAAAATCTCTTCTAGTACTAAAAAGCCCTTCCTAGTGTCTTAGTCCCTCTATAGGTTTTTGTCTCAGAACCTTGTCTCTACTATCTGCAGTCTGTTTCAGTCCCTGGAACCTCAAAATCTTACCAGTAGAACCAAGATTCCCTTACTAGCATCTTAGTCCCTGTTGACTTTGATTTTCTAGTTGGTTTCAAATTTCTTTTTTGTGCTTCTATGTTTTTCCTTTAGTTTTTTGTTAAAGTTTAATGAATTATTGTTATCTGAATTTCTTTCATCTCAAGTGTAATTGAGAGAATAATATATTATGTTCATTACACTTTCTTTTTTTTATCCCTTGCTTGAGTTGTACTACTTGGTGTCCTATTTCTAATACTTTGGTGAGACAAAGTGCGAGACTCGTGGCATCCCTCGATAAAACACTTGTTGTGGATCTTGGGTTATCTAGATCTCTTACTCCTAGTGTTGTTATTAGTTCACTAGGTATGGACCATACCTTTGATACCTCTTTTTCTATGCCAAGTATGATTTATCATATCCCATAAGAGAATATAATGAAAAATGCATGAAGACCTAGCCCATTTACAAGATAGCATGAGTACTAAAAACATTTCTAACACTGTTATACCTGCCATAGATAGTAGTCACCGCATGATGGAAAGTGAGGATGTAATGGAAGTTGTGTGTAATATAGCTCACATCTTTGGAAAACATATTTGTTCAACCACTAATGGTGCTCAAGCTTCAAACAATGTGCAAATCCAAGGAGGATATCAAACTCCCCCCCCTTCAACCATAACCTCCATTCCCACCTATACCAATCCTCAAGTGACCAAAACGATGCAACCCACTAGCAATGTCCTTCCTACCTTGAATATTTCCACTAGTGCTCCTTATACCTATGTGGCATCTAATCTTATATCCCCTCTCAGAAGCAATCCATTCACTGGTCCTTCTAACACACCACCACCATATTCACCTCCATCTCAAACCACAAGCAATGATCATATCATTAACCACCTTTTATAAATATTTTCATCTATTCAATGTTAATTTTCCACCATAAATCAAAATAAAAATGGTCCACCTTCATAATATGTCAAAAGTAACCCACTATCTTTGGAGATATTGAGAACTCCGGTGCCACAAGGTATAGAGATCTCTAGATTTGAGAACTATGGAGAAAAGGGAGACCTTGCTAATGATGTTTTCCTTTATTGCTTTGTGTAGTGACTTTATCCTAGAGGGAAAACTTTTGGCTAAGCTTCTTCCCTGATCCTTGAAATATTTTTCCTTGGACTAGTTTTCCTCATTACCGAATAACTCAATATGTTCATTTAGTGAGTTTTTTGAGGCCTTTATTAACCATTTCCAAGTGCATATGGTTCCTGAAATGACTTTAGTTGATTTAATGAGATTGAAGAAAAATGAGGTTGAAAATGTTTGTTTATTTCATGCTATCAATCACTTTATTCCCAAATCAATGTGAAGATTCTTGATTCTCACCTTAAAAAGATGTTCATAGAAAAATTACAAAGTAAGATATGATACAATTTTACCATGATGAAATTCCCTTCCTTCATGCACTTATACATCGTCCTTATAGATTATGAAAATTTTGTAGGTAGCAGTGAACCAAAAACCACCTCTACACATCCTAAAAAGGTAGAATCCTCAAACCAAAATACCTAACAACCATTCAAAAGACAAAATAAAATTTTTGTTCAACTAAATTACACCTCTCAACCAACCCAACAAGTTGATACCCAAGTAGCTGCTATAAAGAAGAGTAATCCTTATATCTTTGGGGATCCACAAAGCTAATTTACTCCCTTACTCTCGACACACTCCACAACATTATGACTCATCTAATAAAAAAGAACACACTTACCTTACCTCTCATCTGACCCATTGACCCTAGCAATTTGTTACCTCTAAGCTTTAGACACAATGACTATTGTGCTTATCACCAACAAAAACAACATGCTACAAAACATTGCAAGCATCTTAAACACATTGTGCAAGAACTCATTAATGGGTGCTATCATAATAGTGGTTTACAATTCCTAGAGGAACAAATTTTAGCTGAAATCACATATTTTTAGAAAATATAATGATTTAAGCCTTAAAAAGTTCCATTTTAATGATTCCAATTGAAGAGGGTTTGATCAAATCACCTTAGATCAAACCCCCTTGGATAGAACCTCGCTAGTTTTAAACCATACCTATAAATGCGTCTCCTTTACACCTATCAAAATGCTGATAAAAAATCACTTTTGATTTAGATTTTGGGGGATCAAATGAATTCATTTAAAATTTATTTCAAATGATTATGGTATTCCTCAGAACAAGCTATCCAATGAATATAATTTTAATATGTTTTGGTTTTGTATGTATTTGTTTTTAAGTTTTATTAAACATAGGTTTTTCATCGAAAATGAATTTATTTGTTCTTCACATGTGGAAAAATAGAAGATTATCAAAAAAAATTTGAAAAATATGAGTGCACTAGATATTGAAGTCCTTGATCCAAAAAAAAATAAAATTTTGACATATACAAAAAGTTACATGTTATATAGTTGTGTTGTATCGAATTGTAATTTGTTTGACTTTGAAACTTGATTAAGGAAAAAATATTCAATAAAAAACTATCTAACCAAGTGGAAGCACTAGCTATCAGAGTTACAAATCTAAATTTGAAAGAATTAGAATTTTATCCTTCATGGAAAAAAAGTTATGCGTTATACGGTGTGCCACTTTTTAAAAATGTTGTTTTCTGAAAAAAAATATTTTCATGGGAGATGGAAAAAGAAGTGCAATTTATTCCAAAAATTTTGAAAAAAATATTTTTAGAATCTACAGACAAAATTTGATGAGACTCTAGTTTGCACCATCTTCAAATTCCTCACAGTTTAGCTATAGGTGCCCGAATGTGAAGATTTAGTTAAAAATAATAATTTCAATGTCGTTTGGCCAAAAATTGTAAACCACTATTATGGGATCACCCTAATTCTAATCAAATCCAAATTAGAGATGTGAATGACAAAGGAAATAAATCCATAGCCCCTCCTAACCAAAATTTGTAAATATTTACCAATCCCATACCTAACCACCATATTTCATTTCTTAAGGCTAGTGAAACTAAGCCCGATGTGATGAATGTTGACACAAATGATGATAACATGATAAATAATGAATAAAATCCTATGGATGATGATGAACAAGATCATATGGATAGTAATGACCAAATTCCTATCAATAAAATCATAGGATTTATTGACATAAAACCTTGTAAATAGAAAACCAAAATTCCTATTACTTTATCTTTAGAAGAAACAAACAAAAATGCACCTGATGGTCTCCTTTACATAGCTGACAAAATCAATAAAAAGCCAACTCCTAGGATTTTAATTGATATTATTTATGGAAAGAATGTGATCATAGAAGAACTATTACATGTGCATGAACTTACTCAAGATAGATATGATAGACCAAAAGCAAGGATTAAAATGCATGATGGTTTTTCTCGCTATGATGGGCTCGATCACACTCCCCTTACAAGTTGGACCAAAAAAAAATTAATTTAGCATTCTCTATCATCTCTAATTTGGATCAATTTCATGTGAAGCTAGGCTATAAATGGCTTCGCTCCATGAATGTGGTCCCATCCATTGTCCATAAGTTTTTAAAGTTTCTAGTTGAAAATGAAATATTAATAGTGAACCATAATCGATTTAGACCTCTGTCTTCCCATGGAAATTTCTCCCTAGATTATTTTTGGCCTGAGCCCATGGAACCTATAAGAAACCATGAGGACTTCCTTTTCCTATCTAACCAAAAGTTCAAAGAAAAATGCATAGAAAAATTATCCCTTGAGAACTTTCCTCCACCCATGATTGAACCTCCACCACCTAAGCCTAAAGCCCTTCCAACAAACCAAGACCCATCGATCAAAAATACTTTCCCTATTTGCTACAAAAGGCAAATAGAAAACCACACAAGTCCTAATCCTCCTCATAAGAAAATTTATAAAGCCAAAGAGACAATGGTTAAACAACCTTCCATGATTTCTTCCTTTCTTCCTTCACAAGGAGAAAAGGAACCTATGGTTGAAAAAACATGCTCCTACGCAAGCACAACTTGAAAACCATAATAAAAGAAATGAAAAATTCTAGAGAGCGTAGGCATGGACGTCAAGCTATTTCTCAAAAGATGAATTCATGAATAGAAAAAAATTAAAAATAAAAATTCAAACTTGACAGAAGCAATAAACAATGAGCCTCCTCCATTACTAGAAAAAAATAGATCTTATGTCTCTAACAAAACAAGGACTAGCACCTCTTATGGATATCATTATTCATCCTCTTGTTGTGGTTAACTTGGATGAAGATGTATAAACAACTAAAATCAATGAGAAAGTGCATAATGAGCTGAATTTGTTATTTTCCACTTCTATGAGCTTAAACGATAAAAATTGTGATGATCCTCCTAAAATGAGTGATGCACCATGTCTTGAACTAGGTGATTCTCCTAGTACAAAACTTGATGTTGTCCCTCTTAATAGTGATCTACATTCTGTGAATCTACATTTACTGAACAAGACTATGATGTGGATGAATTGTTGGATGGTTGATTCACATGTGCTTTACTAGTCTTTTTTCTTTCCTTTTTCTTTTAACTACATGTGTGTGATGTGATCCCCTGTAACATTTTATTTTTTTCTCTCTATGTGCATTCATCTGTTTGTACCTTCATTCTTCTATATGTCATAAACTTTTTCCCTTTTTCATTGATCTTTTCCTTTCATTTGTATTGTTTGTCCTATGTTTTCCTTTTGATGATGATGCAAGGCATGAAGACACCCTATTTCTTTTCCATGTTGACCCAAAATATTTTTCATTATCTTTTCTTTTCCTTTCATTTTCATCATTTTTCTTGTATTCTCCTTTTGGGGATGACACAAGGTTTTCAAAACCCTATGTCTCTTCCATGTTGACCCAAAATATTTTTCATTATCTTTTATTTTCCATTCATTTGCATTGTTGTCTTGTGTTTTCCCTTTGGGGATGATTCAAGGCATCGAGACGCCCTATGTCTCTTCCATGTTGACCCAAAAGGTTTTTCATTTTTTTTGCTCTCTTTGTCTCATTCTTCTAGTTTTATGTCTACTTGGGGAATGATGAAATTTTTTGAGCTCTCTATTATCATTGCAACAATGACATATACTGACCCTGAATCCATAGATCCCTTATGCATTTTTGGGGGGAAACCCTCTTTTCCTTCTCATTTTTAGCTACTTTACAGTAATTTCTTACATCATGGTGTTAGCAATTTCTATAAAGTGGGGGCATACATTGGCATAATTTTGGCACGATTTCATTTGCACTTTTCCTTTTCATGTTCCTTAATGTGATTTTATTATTTCATGTGATGTGTATTCCTCTTTTTGGTGACATTGGGAGTAATTTCCTTCAAGAGCGTGATCTATCTTAGAATATAAGATTCCTCTTAGTAGTGATGTGACACATTGCATCCCCTAAGTTGTGAATCTTTTATCCATTGATTGTTCCTATCTTAGAGACATTAGGAATGATATCCCCTAAGATTAATACCCTGTATGAACTAAGCAAAATCCATTGGAAAATACCTCTTTCTTGTTGTGTTGTTTTTTGTGCCTTATTAAAGTCATGGAGGTATGGCTTTGATACACCCCCTAGGGATCACCTAGTGAACAACTAGCTTCACTAGCCCTTGTGAGTTTGCATTCTCTTTTCTACCTTATTAAAATCATGTAGGTATGGATTTGATATATCCCCTAAGGCTCACCTAGTGAACAACTGGCTTCACTAGCCCTTGTGAGCGTGCATTTTTTTTTGTCTTTATCATAGTTGATGAGCCTAGTTTTTGGTACAATTTTGGGCAGAATCTATAGTTTATTTGATGGTAGTTGGCATGGAATTTGATGTTAAATGTTGATATTTTCCTAATGTTTTACTCAAACCATAGACATTGGGCTTAATCCTATTTCTGCAAGTTTTAATAACATTGGCATATTATTTGGATTAGCTATATTGATTTTGCATGTGGTTAATGAATGTTCCTTAAGGTGGTTATAGATATATAGTTATTGTGTGTACTGATATTACCATGTAGATTTAATTTGAGGATGTTAAGTTGAGGAAGACATCGCTAGCTGGTAATGCACCATAATTTCCAATAAAGGAATTGCTCAAGGTCAAAGGAGGTCGACAATAGAAGATTGCTCATGCAGCCAAATGTAACCACCTTGTAGTGGAATTTAATGATTGAGAAAATGTGGGCATTACCATTGTGCTAAATATATGCTTGGACCTGCATTTCTGATCAAATTTCATGCACGTGTAACTGTCGCCACTCCACTTTCTCTATTTTCCCTAAATGGTATCCTCCCAGTTGTGGAGTTAACTAACTTGTCTAGTTGATAGTATAAATAAAAATTTTATGCCCCTTCTTTTGGAGTTGCACGGTTGGATGTTGTACTTGCACTCTCAAGTTTTCAGTAATACAGATACATTACTCTTTTCTACTCATGATTTACAGTGAATAAAATAAATTTTTGAGTTCGAGCATCTGAGTTCTCATTAGTTTTAGAGGATACTTATCTAAGGGGGACCACTTCATTAGTAATATGTCCTCTTAGTTTAGTATTAGTTTAGTATTACTTGTTGTTTAGTAATTAGTTAGAAGTATGGTATCAACTGTTCCTGTAGCCACTAGAATTCCATTCTATGACTGTTCCTATAGCCAAAGCAGACACAATAGTCCCATGTTTGTTGCTAAAATTTGCATTCCTGCTATCCATTATAGTTTGATGTAGTTGTTTATTAATGATTGGAATTTATGGTATTCCCTTCTAATCAATTTACTTTCAATATTGTGAGTTCTTTAGCTGTAGAATGAAAATAGCCACTTTCAAGTTCATGTCCCTCGGTTGACAAGTTAAATGCACCTTCATGATGATTGAAATAGCTATTCAGGTTAGATGTCCAATCTCTAAATCATGATTGTAAGGGGTTAGTTATTAAATCATTATAGGAGGCCAACACATAGTTGATTGTAAACTACCTTATCATGATTTTAAAATGCACAGTTTAAACACGTTCAAGCTTTAAAATTTTCAAAAAGGCATATTTCAAAGATAAGAATACTTCTTCAACCCAACTTAGCTATTACAAATTTCATCTTAGAAATATGTAAAATAGCCGCTACCATTCCCTTCACTAGTGTTTAATTCACTTAATAGGGAACAAAATATCTCTTCCACATCTTTAAAAATGGCTTTCATACAAATTTATTTCTTCTTGCAAACCAAAACAAGGGAAAACACTTGTATATATTTACAAATATTTTGAATTATGCTTTATCAGGTTCTTTGCATAGAGTCACCACCTCCTTTGTAGAGGATAAAACTTTAACAATGAAGTTTCTTTCACAAGTCAATTTTACTTGAAGCTTCCTTAATCATCAAAATCATACATAAGTCTCGTACACTTTTCTTTTTTCAATTTCAACAAATCTTCACTCGAGTTTCTTAAAAAATTTACAGTGGCACGGAGCTCTTTAGAGTCACCACCCACCTTTAGTGAGAACTTTAGTTTACAACCTTCATGACTCTATCAAGGAAAGATGATCTCCTATCAAGGTTTTTTCAAGTCTTCCCTAGTAGAGTCACCATTTTTTTGATGACTCTCATGGGAAAATATGATTCAATAATTTTCAACCTCTAGTTACAAATAATAGTTCAAGATTTTAATGACACTTTGATAAGACAATTTGCAACCAAATTTTTGAGTCCATTCCCCAATGGAGTCGCCATTTTTGTTGGTTATTTTTTATGAATGAAACTTATTCTTACCATATACCTACGAACCTGCTAGAATTCAATTATTATTAAAGGCAAGGATTGTCCAACACATGGGATATTTGATATGTAACCCATTCTCCCCTTCACTTTGGGCTCTATGAAACCCAAGAGGCTAATCCCCAACAATTTGTTTATAGATACTAGTGTGTCTAGGCATATAACACAAAGTAACAATTGATTCTCCTTAAGTTGTTTAAAAGACCCACTTTCTTGAAGGTTTGGATGACCTTCATGGTAGTGCCTAACTAAAACAAGAGAAAATGTAAGTCATTAAATTTCACACACCCATAATAAGATTGATAAGTAATTAGATTTCAATATTGTGATTAGTTGTCGAATTGGTCATCACAATTGCAACATAATTACTTTACTTAAACCAGTTCCATATTCTTGGAACGAAGTCACACTTAATAACCATAGGATTAGATAACAATTTTTATACATGATAATACCCAAAGCCTTGAAAACACTACATTATAGTATTCCCATTTAACATCTTCACCATTTACTTCTAACTAACATCCTCATCCATGACTTATTAAAAAACTACTATTATATTCAAGCATTTACATCCATTCATTGAATCAACGAGCAAGAATAGAGTAGTACATCCATTAGAAACCAATAGAGACAAATAAGATAACCATTTATTATATTATTCATAGTTGGTAAAACAGTACATAAGAGAGGAAACTATAAAGATTTTATACTACTCTATCATATAGATTATCACTATTATTATTAGAAGACCATATGCATATTAACCGACTTCATCCATAGAACATACAACCAAAATATCCAGTATTTGTTTATATTTTATATGTGACCCCTTCAAGGAAAAAATACCCACTTACCTCCCTCTTCTAATCAACCTTGAAATATCTTTTTTAGAACAATGGAGCAATAAGCAATAGGCCGAATTACACATTTCATTTCACATTCATTTCAAAATTTTAATTTCACCAGATTTTGAAATATTCCCTAAATGGTTATAAGCAATCATTTGCACAAGAAGGGAAATCAAAAAGAAAATTTCTAAAAACTACTAGTTGGAGAAGACCCACTAGCCTTCCAAAAGGTGTCACTATCGTAGCATCAAACAAATGCACATTCATATTAAAATCAAAAAATCACCATCAACACGAAAAGAAAAAATTATCAAACTAGCTAAAAGGAACCGAATCAAGACAAAAGACCAAAAACCAAGCATTAGCTTAGAAATAAAGCAAGGTGTTACTTTGGTTTTTCAACAATAGAGTAAGCACACCATCTTAGTGTCCTTATTGAAAGTGGAGTAGCCATCACAACCTCATCCTGATAATCAACCAAATTATTCATGGCCATGAGATACTGGCGGTAGCTTGAACCAATTTTAGTTCCATTATCAAAGGGATCATCTAAGACTTCAATGGGAGAATGATGATGTCCCATGTAAGCCTAGTGATACTTATTCTTTCTTGCGGCTTCCCTCTCAGACCTATCAATTTTCTTCTCCTTACCCTTTGAAAATTCCTCCAAGACAATTTGTCTTCTCAAATGATAAGTGTACTTGAGAACACCATGTACAAACCTCTTATTAGCTCTTGTTTTCTTCCTCAAAGTCACAGGGACTTCAGACATATCTTTTTCATCTAGGGAAGGTCATCTTGAGTCTCCTAGATCTATGGACTGGGTTGAAATACACAATTACCTTAGCCATTCCTGATAGAGTAACTCACCAAATTTGCTCAAGACAGGGACACCACCCTCAATATAACAATAGCTAGCTCAAAACTTGTAATTAATAAGAACACTTCACACACTCATTCCTATATTCTCAATTCTTGCAAATAGTAAATGGTAAGAATAACAAGTAATAAATCTTCATTAAATAGAGCAAATGGAGAGTGTCTAAGTTAATGTTCCAAGAAAGATTGTGTGAGATAGCTAGAAACTAGTACTTTGATTTTGAACCTCAATCGTCGATCATACCTTGAGACAAATAAATAGGTAATTAATCAAAAAGATTAATTATGAAAAAGTTTAAATGCATGCACTTGATACTTCTCCCTAATCAGAATAAATCAAGTGGATAGACACTCACTTAATGTGCATATTAATCACACACTTAGCATTTAAAAAAACCTATCATGTCACATTTACCCATTCACCCATGGGAATTCATTTTCTTGAAGTTCATCACAGCAAGATAGTGGGGAGTGATGATTATTTAACCTCAAAATATCAGCATGTACTTTTCCTTACTTCAATTTCAGCTTCCCATGTGTACCAGCACCTAACAAAATTGACAGTCACAATCAAAAGTATTTCCAAAATCTCAAATATGTGCCAAAGAATTTGTTCTAATTTGACACCGTCTTAATCTTATACCAGTCTCAACCAAATTCTAGAAGTACTTTGTCTCCACTAAAGTCCATTAGAGCCTTTGAAATGTTCCACATGGCAGCTGCCCCACTTGCCTACTAAGAAAAGGGAGATGTAAGTGGGCCACTCATGGGATGGAAAGGAGTAGTCAGGATTGACCCACATCATTTGTTATCAACTATTCATCTCCATCCTTATACAACATATGTTGTCTACAAAGCTTGGAGGGTCCCTCCATGGAGCAACAAGTGTCAACATGCCTAATAGCCCATGACATTTTATAAATATCAAATGAAGTATAATGGGGTGGTGGGGAGTGGTGGAGATTTGACCACATCATCCAACAACCACTGTAGATTTCCTTTTGATATCATTCACCAATCACAAGAAGATATCAGGCCCACCACATAAAGGAAACACATATCCAGTGCCCGCTAGCCGGTGTGAGTACTTCACCTCAATGCATAGAACAAATGAGCACATGGGGAATGGTTTTGATGAAAAACATGTGGTGTGATACCTATCATTAATATTTCTCAAAGATCTACCTACTGAGCTGGCAGAACCAATGGGAACACTGCCTGACAGGACACATGGCAACCACCTTCCAATACATTCGAATATTTTAATGAATAATAAAATAGGGCAAGTGTGCAAGGATCAATCGATATTCACCTATGATAATCAAACAATCATTTTATAACCAAAATCTTCACATGTCAAAAATGTTAATGTTAAAAGAGGGCCATTACTAGGCCAATAGGAATTGATCCTTAAGAGCAAAAACCTTAGAATTAAGTCATTAAATATAAAATTCAAGTGAAACTATAGGAAAATTTTAGCAATGAAAAGGCATTTGGTGATCAAAAAACCTAAACCCAGGGGGCCAGTGAAAATAAAGATTCTAATGGCATAAGTGGTGACTTTAACAACTAGAAATTGGGAGCAACAAGTCAATGCAAAAATATAATTCCCAAGGGTTTTTAGACTCAAAGGTTAACTTGGAAGGGCTTTGATAACACAAACCCTAAAAAAATGATGAGGACATAACCCTAAGCCTAAACTGAGGGTCAAAGTTGAATACTGCAAGTTTAAAAATGGAACCAAAGAAAATTTTGAGGAGTTCCATCAGGTTGTTGATTTACAAGACACCATTCAAGATATCATTTCTCATGTTTCATGTTTCATGTCCTTATTTCATTATCTCATCATTCGGTTTAATTACTTCAAAGGGGTTTGACCAAGGAAAACCCCTATTCAGTAACAAATCATCAAGTTTTTCTCTTTATACATGTGTGATTGATGATCTATTTGTCTTGGAGCTTGATGATAATTGAAGATTAGGTTAAAATCTTGGAGAAACTTGTTGGAGTTGTCCCCTCACTTGCAAGGTTGCTATCTTCACAAAAAGGTCATCGATAGTTTTGAAATCAGGGTTTCAGATCTAGAAACCAATTGGGAAGGACAAAGTAGAAATTGAAGAAAAAATTTAGACCTTTAAGTTCTAGTAAACCCTAACTAGACTCATACACCAGTCTTGGTGTATGAGTGTTAGTTTAGGTAATTTTTCATATTTTTTTAGTCTTAGATACCATTTTTCTAAAAACCTATTTCAAACTGAAAACCCTAATCTACGACTGATATGCCCAAACTGGTGTATGAGTCCCAATGTGCCAAAATGTTAGTGTTTTCAAAATTTTAGAGCTTCATTCAGCCTCCCTCAGGTTTCCAGATGCTCTTCTATACTTTTCTAGTTTGTTGTTCTAATTTACTTGCATTTATAGTTCATTTAGTGAAGTTTTATGCATCATTGAGTTCAATCATTAGATCTTGCATTTCATACATTTTTCCATGACCTAGCTTGGTGGTGAACCCCTGTTTAATCATTTATCATACCCTAGGACAACCCTATTGTCAGATCTCTTCATTATTCATTGGATTAAGATCTCTAAGGTGTCCTTGAGTGTAGCAAGTGTGAAATAGGAACCCTACCCTTTTTCTCCATTCCTCAAAGGTGGGGAATACTATTCCTATTGCCACATTTTAGTGAACTTGCATTTAGAAAATTTCATTTTCTAATTTGGAGTCCATCATCACCCTAGATCTAGCTTGCATTGACTTTTCATTAGGGTTAGCATTAGTTAATTGGAATTTTATTGTTTCTAATTTTTACATTAGTGAAAGTGCATATAGGTTGCATTTTTCCATCTCAAATCATAAGAAATCATCTAAAAACTACATTTTCATATAGTTTACAGATGATGCAACATAAAAGCATAAAAAATAACTTAAAATTTTTAGAAAATTGTGAAAAAAACCCTCATTGAGATTCATATTCCCCTTTGGGAAATTTAGTTCTAGTACACATCTAAAACTTCATTTAGCAACATTTAAAACCCTTTTCTACACTTATATTTGCTACCATTAGTTATTTGTTTCAATTGGTTGATTTTCTCTTACATCCATTTCATTAGACCTAACTTAATTAGGTTCATTTCATGCATTGCTCAATTCCAAATTTTCATTTACAACATGTAGTGTTTAAAAAAGGGTCCTTTGACATTTTTCTCACTCATTTGGGTCCTTATGGATTTTGGCTTAATGTTGTCTTCATTTAGTGTTGTAATGTGGATAACACACTCACACTAAGTCTTGGGCCCTTGTGAACTAAAAGGATTCAAATGGTACCTTACCTAAGTGTTGTAAAGTGTTGTGACACACTTTCACACTTTTCTAGGGTCTTATTAATAAAATAACCTCTTTTCATCATTTACCAAGCCTTGTTTCAAAGTGTTGTAAAGTGTTGTAGCATACTTTCACACTTTTCTAGGTTTTTCATTAATAATTGGGATTTCTTATGCTTTAATTGGCCCCATTTTGCATCCACAGGTCTTACTAATGTGTATTTGTGAGAATAATCCCAAAAAAGATCATTTAATATATCAAAATCCTGAAACCCACCTTAAATGCCTCAGGTGGGACTCATTCACCATTTTGGGTGAATGAGTCCCCTTAGGTAGGACCCATTCGCCCAAGATGGTGAATGAGTCCCCTTTAACTCAAAATTCAAATTTAATTAAAAATTCTAGCAGGTTTTTATTCTCTAATATCTAAGTTTGGCTCATGATGTTGTAATTTTGCAAATTATTGCATAATTGAGTATAAATACAAGGTTCTTGCACTCATATTCTCACCTAGCATTCAAGAGAACACCTAGCAAATTTTACAAGCATTCATGCATATAGTTCACAAGAGCATTTGAGCATTCATAAGAGCATTCAAGGGATTTCAATGGTAGGTTATGAAGCATTCAATAGCTCCTCCAAGTGTCTCCCATCATGTCAAAGATTGCTTGCATCATGCTGATTTAGAGTTAACAATTGTGGTGTAGGATTTGTAAGCATTGCATTCAATATCATCATCAAGCTAGAGTTCAAGTCCACATCCATTGGAGCGAATATCTACATTTTTGTAGCATCCTATTACATGGGTTTGGTAATTTACAACATCATTATTTGTTCATTCATCATTCTCCATTCTATTTCATTTCATTTCAAGGGTTTCATTACCAACAAGGGGTTTGACGAAGGAAAACCCCTATTCACTAACCCCTCAATATTTTTCCCTCTTCTCATGTGTGATTTATAGGGCTAGGTTGTAGATTTACCAAGAAGTCAATATTGGAAAAGTGATCAAAGCAAGTAAATTTTTTTAAAGTCCTAAGGAAGCTTGGAGAAGACCTATAGGCTAAATCTTGCAGTTTCAAATTCAAAAACCTATCAAGAAGAGCAGGGCAGACTGAATGCTACAGTTTTATGTTTTGAATTTTCAGAAATCTAGAAGTGGACTGATTCACCACTATTGGTGAATGAGTCCCACTACCTAGGCCTAAAAATGAATTTTGTATAAAACTGGACTAAGTCGTCTAGCTTGGCGTATGAGTCCCAGTTGGCATCAAAAGTGATTTTTTTAGAACTCCAAAGCTCCATCCTTCCTTCTTGCACTTCCTAGGTGCACATCTCTAGTTTCACAATTTTTTGTTTTATTTTACTTGCATTCTTATGTCATTTAGTATTAGTTTGCATATGACACCATGTTTTCAAAAATATTGCATTTTCCAAGTTTACACTTGCAGTTGAACCCTCATTTGTTGTTATCCTTTGCCTAAAACTCTCCCTTCATCAGATTTCAATCTCCTTTGCATTGGAATATAAAGGGTTTGTTCTTGAGTGTAAGTATTATTTTGTCTCTCTCCTTTTAGGTCCAAAACCCTAGAAGTAAAAGAGAGCACAAAATCATTTTATTCATTTTGGTGAACCTTCATATAGAGAATTATATTTATGATTTTAAGTGAATTTAAATCATATTTTTAAAGTGTATTAATATTGCATTAAGTTTTGAATTATTTAATTTTCATTCTAGGCTTTCAAACTTTGCATTAGTGAAGAGGTCATTTAGTTTGCATTATTGCACTTAATTTCATTTAAAATCAACAAAATTATGTATTTGCATCTTAGGCTTGCATCAAAAAACTCGAAGGGCATAAAATTCATTTCAACACTTCTAAATTTGTTCAAAAAAATCAATACCAAGACTCATTCGACACCTTGGGAAAATCAGTCCCTTTGCACATTTTGCATAGAATTTTATGGAATTTAAGCTTCAATTTCTAAGTTGTTGTTTGTTGTTGTTATCTCTCTTTCAGCTTGCTGATTTCTATTTCATTCAATTCATTTCATCTAGATTCATTTCATCTATCATGTGCATTGCTTAAAATCAAAACTTCATTTACAACATTTTTGCATAGTTTAGAATCTAAAACATGCATTATGGATATGTTTTTTAAGAATCTTTGGATATTATTAAAATTCTTAGTAGATATGTCATGTTGTACCTTTGGAAATGACCCTAATGACATTGAATTCACTCATGATCCTTCAACTACTAATGCATGTCCTCCTCGTGATGTTGACATCATTAGAGAAGATGATGACATCATGAATAAGTTCCTAAACTATTGCCTTGACAATCCTAAAGCTAACACATCCTTTTATCCATCCATGAACCATCCAAATCCTCCTACAATACCACCTCTTGAGATGTTTGGTTACTTAAAACCTAAAAAATAAATTGAACCTAATTTCCCTACAACAGGTGAACCTAGCTCCTCTAGACAAGAAAACACTCAACCATTTTATGATAACAAAGTAACAAACACTCCAATAAACCTTGAAGAAACATATGGAAAAGGCTTAAAAATATTGAGCAAACAAGGATGTGATACAACAAGTGAACATGAAATTCATCAACTCTTAAAGAAAAAACAAGCGAATAAAAACACAAAGGGGTTAGGATATCAAGATCCCTCTCATAACAGCAAGCTTCTTAGAGAATATCTAAGGCTTCATGATGATGGTATGGTGATATTTGATTTCCATCCTGATATGAATGTCCTCCTTCCTAAAGATCAACCCTTGATTAATAACAATGACAATGATGAGAGGATCACTTTTGGTCCTCCTCCTTAAAATAGAGAGAAGGGTGAATCTAGCAAACGCAAGAGGCCTTACAAGTTAGAAAATATGAATTCTCCTCGCCCACCACCCAAAAGTGAATGAAAATTACAAATTCTTCTCAACCAAGGATTAATATTATTACCACCTAAGAACTAACTTGTTCTATATCCTAAAGATGCAAAAGTTTCACACTGTGCATATCATTGAGTCCTTGGATAGAGTAGTGATGATTGTTGTGCATTGAAAGAAATATTGAGCAAGTATCACTTTGATGACAATAATTAATATCTAGTGATTGCATAACACAGTCTCCTGCTCCTTGTCATGTAATATTTGTAGTTCATTCTCTTCTCACTATTACAGGACCTTTCCCATCACCTACCTCAGCTCATTCTTGTCTCACACTAAGTGGGGGAAAACAATTGGAATCCTTTCCCTTGTAATTAATTTGTTGTTTTCCTTTGATTTTTCATCTACCTTCTGCTTATATAGACTAAGATTGGGAGGCGTATGACATGGTCGATGGTTGAGTTGGATATCCCTTACTAGTCTTTTACATTTTATCTTCTTTTTTTTTCTTTGGTGTGATTGCATGTGCATGATGTGATCCCCCTATGATGTTCTCTCTCTTTGTGGAATTCCTCTATTTGTACCTCCATTCTTCTCTATGTCATGCATCGCTTTCACCCTTTTATCTTTATCTATTTATTGTTTTTTCCTTTTGGGAATGACGTAAGGCATCGAGAAATTCACATCTCCTTCATGTTGACCTTAAAGGATTTATTTTTCTATTCCTTTTCATTTTTATCTTTTTTTGGCTTGTTTTCCTTTTGGCGATAACACAAGGCATTAAGACATTCATGTCTCCTTCATGTTGGCCTAAAAGGATTTCTTTTCCTTTTCCTTTTAATTTTATCTTTTTCTTGTGTTTTCCTTTTGGGGATGACACAAGGCATTGAGACATTTACATCTCCTTCATGTTGACCCAAAAGCTTTTCCTTGTTCTTTCACCTTTACTTTTTCATTTGTCTTGTGGTTTCCTTTTGGAAATGATGCAACGAATTGAGGCACCCTATATCTCTTCCATGTTGACCCAAAAGGATTTTCCTTTGTTTTCGCTCTCTTTGTGTCATTCTTCTGATTCTATGTGTATTTGGGGGATGATGATTGTTCCACACTCTTTATAAAAACATTGCAACAAAGAACATACTGACCCAAAATCCATAGATCCCTTATGTGTTTGGTGTTTTCATTTTGGGGGATAGCGCTCTCTTTTCTTTTTCTCTCACATGACATAGCTTTACTCATAAGCATGACATGACATAGGCTTTCCAAGTTGGCTCTCATGTCTTCCTTTTCGCTATCATTTTTTATTTGCTACTTTAAAGTAATTGATCACAACATGGTGTTTAGAAATTCCTTTAAAGTGGGGGAATACATTAGCATTATTCTTTTGCATTTTTCCATTTCTTGGTTCTTATTGCAGCCTTCTTACTTCATACAATGTGTTTTGTAACTTTATGGATGAAATTGGGTGTAATTTCTTTCATGAGCATGATCTATCTTAGCATTTTACTTTCCTCTTAGTCATCTGATGCAACACACTGCATCCCCTAACTTGTGAATCTTCTATTCTTTGATCAGTCCTCTCTTGGAGGAATTAGGCACAATGTTCCCTATTTTAAAAACCTCGCATGACCTAAGCGAGACTCCTTTGAAAATTTTCTATTTTCACGTTTTGAATTTTTTGTTATATGTCCACATTGCATAACACAACTTGCATGACTATGGGGCCATCACATTTTTTCATGAGCTCCAAGCATACAAAGTTTTTCTTGTCTGATGAAGCTCAAAAGACCATTTTTCTCTTTGTGTGGCACCTTATTAAAGTTATTAGGAGGTAGAACTTTGGTATGGATGAGCAGGAAGCCCATTCCAAGGCATGAATTTCCCCATATCCACTTGCGTGTGTGTGATTGCACACCAGCCATGAGTGTATGTTTCTCACCTTTTAGGACTTCTCACCCAACAAAAAACCAAAAGTTTCATCACCTCAAAGTGAATGTGGGTTTTTTTAGACAAATAGCCTAGATATGATCCACATCATGATGGAAAAATAGTCAAAGCTTTATCTAATCCTTTTCTTTCTTTTCTTTCTTTTACTTCTTTTATTTTTCTCTTTCATTTTGAGTAGTGTATGCTTGACCTTGTCATTGCTATTTACATCATTTTCATGTGTGCTCCTTTGTGCTTATGTTTGGTTTTCCATGGGATATTGATCCTAAGGGGCTTGATCACCCCTCTTGATAGTTTTTGTCTCATTTTTCTAGTATTGGTTCATTGGAATCCCTCTTGGTGCATGATTGTCTACTTTAGTGTGAGTTTGAAGTAGGTTTGTCCTCTCACTAAAGTGGGGGCTAAATGTAGTGTTGAACAAAGGGTCCTTCTTATGGATTTTGGGTTAATGCTACCTTGATTTAGTGTCATAATGTGGATAACACATTCACATTAGGTCTTGGGCCATTGTGAACTAAAAGGATTCAAACGGTACATTACCTAAGTGTTGTAGAGTGTTTTGACACACTTTCACACTTTTCTAGGGACTTTTTAATAAAAAGAACCTCTTTACATCATTTACCAAGCCTTGTTTCAAAGTGTTATAAAGTGTTGTAAAATACTTTCACACTTTTCTAGGTTTGTCATTAATAATTGGGATTTCTTATGCTTTAATTGGCCCCATTTTGCATCCGCAAGCCTTAATTATGTGTATCTTTTAGAATAATCCCTACAAACATCATTTAAGATATTAAAGTCCCAAAACCCACCTTAAGTTCCTATGGTGGGACTCATTCACCATTCTGGGCCAATGTGTCCCCTTATGAGGGACCTGTTTGCCTAGAATGGATAATGAGTCCCCTTTAACTCAAAATTCAAATTTAATTCAAAATTCTAGCGCATTTTTATTCTCTAAGATCTAAGGTTGGGTTGTGATGTTTTAAGTTTATGAATTATTGTATAATTGAGTATATACAAGGTTCTTTCACTCATATTCTCACCTAGAATTCAAGAGAACACCTAGCAAATTTTACAAGCATTCATACATATAGTTCACAAGAGCATTTGAGCATTCATAAGAGCATTCAAGGAATTTCAAGGTTAGGTTATAAAGCATTCAAGAGATTCTTCAAGTTTCTTCAATCATGTCAAAGTTTTCTTGTATCATGTTGTTTTAGAGCTAACAATTATGGTGTAGGATTTGTAAGCATTACATTCAGGATCTATCAACATCAAGCTAGAGTTCTAGTACACATCCATTGGAGCCAAGATATACATGTTTGCAACATCCTATTATAGGAGTTTGGTGAGTTGCACCATCATTACTTGTTCATTCAGCATTCTCCATTCTATTACATTTCATTTCAAGTGTTTAATTACCAACAAGGGGTTTGACCAAGGAAAAACCCTATTCACTAACTCCTCAACATTTTCCCCTCTTCTTGTGTGTGATTTATAGGGCTAGGTTGAAGATTTACCAAAAATTAAATATTGGAAAAGTGATCAAAGAAATTAAAAGTGGTAAAAGTACTAAGAGAAGCTTGGAGAAGACCTACAAGCTGAATCCTGTAGTTTCAGATCGGGATACCTGTTAGAAAGAGTAGAGCAAACTGAGCCCTACATTTTCCTATTTTGAATTTCTATAAATATAGAAGTGGAAATATTTACTACTATTGGTGAATGAGTCCCACTACCTAGGATTAAATAGGAATTTTGCAAATCTAAGTACCCTTTTTCCTAAAACTTGTTCATGCACATTTTCTAGAAAACTAGACTAAGTAACCCAGCTTGGTGTATGAGTCCCAGTTGCCATCAACAGTGAAATTTTTTAGATTCAAGAGCTCCATCCTTCCTTTTTCCACTTCCAAAGTGTACATCTCTAGTTTCATAGTTTTCTATTTGATTTTACATGCATTCTTAGGTCATTTCATATTAGTTTGCATAACACACTGTGTTTTCTAAAAAATTGCATTTTCCAAGTTTACACTTGGTGGTAACCCCTCATATTTTGTTATCCTTTCCCTAGAGCTCTCCCTTCATCGGATTTAAATCTCCTTTGTATTGAAATTTCAAGGGTTTGTTCTTGAGTAAATAAGTCTTCTTTTGTCTCTCTCCTTTTAGGTCTAAAACCCTAGAAACGAAAGAGAGCATAAAATCATTTTATTCACAAAATTTCATCTTTCAAATTGTTGCATAGTTTAATAAAAAAATTAACATTTTTCAAATCTAAAAACTGCATCTACATATTCCATTCTAGGTCTTTACATTGCATTGTAAGTTTCTCTCCATTTTAAGTTTGCATAGATTACTTTGCAGAAATGTTAGTATCTATCTTTTCCAAGTTTGCAAATAAAAATATAGTCTATAAGAATTTTTTTTCATTCATTCTTATTAATGGTAAAATGGGTTATTTATAACCTAGGTCATAGAACACCACTATTCTCATACTATCATTCAATAATGTCCTAGGAACCCTAATTGGATTGACTATACACCTCACAAGGTGAGTTAATTCTCAATAAGGACCTAGGAGGGGGTTGAGTTTAGGGGTTTACCACAAATAAAATTCTTGGAAAAGACAATTGAATATTCAACTCACAAAATCAAGCAATGCAAGCCAAATAAAGAGATCAAATGAAAAAAATTAAACCACAACAAGGGGGTGTGTACTTGGGAAGTCTAGAAATGTCATGAGGATTTTGGAAATGGAAAACTTCTATCAAAAAATTTTGTGGAAGACTAATATTACCTTACTATTGTCTTAGTCCCACTACTTTTTTTCAAGGAAGATGCAAAATCTTTGGATGTACGACAAGATCCAAAAGAATCACTACAAAATTCCACCTAGAGGACTAAGACACCCTTACTATTGTCTTAGTCCTAATATGAATTTATAAATTTTTTTAGTGTGGTCCTGACTTCCAAGGTCTACACTTTCCCCTTCTTAGATCTAAGGTCTTGAATCTTCCATATATGTCCTGTAGCCGAGTTTTCATGAAAATGACAACTTTGCAATGCAACTTTACAATTTGACAACTTTGCACTTCAAAGGATCTTCAAATCTTCAACCTAGATCTATAATCACAAATATGTTAGAGGGGAAACATTGTTGAATTATTAATGAATGTGGGTTTTCCTTTGTCAAACCGCTTGTAGGTAATTAAATAAAATGATAAAATGAATGAAATGAAGCATGAAATATGAAATATGTAAATGATATCACCTTGAGTGATGTGTTGTGAAGAAAATATACAATATACCATGTAGTGACCATGAACAATGTAGATCTTGGATCCTTGGATATGATGTGAACAATGGTTGCAAATAGATCTTCAATGCTACATCCACAATCTTGGCTCAACAACATGAATGGATACACTAAACCCTTGACATGATGCTTGATGAATTGCTATTAAATGTATGAACTTGTAATATGAATGAATAATTGAATGCTTGTTATTAAAATGAGTGGACGAACCTTCTATTTATACTTATTCATGCTTAATATCCTAAAATTACACTACACCAAGCTAACATATGAATTCATTAATTAAAGGAGGCTAAATCCCAAAACAATTTGAAATTAAATCCTGAAAATAATCCAAGGAGGACTAAGATTCCCTAGGTGGTGTCTTAGTCCCAAGGCTCAAATATCAGGGTATAGACTCCAAAAAGGGACCTTTTTCAAGTACATTCAAAATCAAGGTCCCAAGACCCATGGAGGAAAAGACGCCCTAGGTGGCATTTTAGTCCTAGTCAAAAAATTGGGGACACACATAAAGAATCATTAAATGATCTTTATATTTTGATGCTTTTTGGGATTTTTCAGAAAAATATATAGTTTATTAGACTTGTGGATTCAAAATAGGACCAATTAAGAAATATATAGGGATAAATAAAGCAAGGTGGGCCCAAACAAGTGTGAAAATGCAAGGGTGTACATTTTACTATAGTACAAATTCAATACATTCCCTACTTATGAGAGTCTCTTAGTGCAATAGAGTGAAAATGTTGAAAATTTTGTTAAACCTACACTCCCTCTTACCTCTCCTATTTTTGGAAATAAAGTTATAGAAGAAGATGAAAATATCAACAATCCTGATGATCATAGTTGCTCTTCTCCTAATACCTCTCCTACATATGATGAAGGTATTTCTATGTTAGAAGAAGCATTCATTAAGAATCATTACATTGTTGAAATCTCCTCTTCTATTAATTCTCCTACATTGGAAGATATTTTAGCACAAGAGAATGACATCATAGAAAAATTTCTAAACATCACCTTACCTATACTCCATTCTCCCTCTGCTTGTGAGAGTTATTTAGTGGAAGAGGATGAGATTATAGATGATGAGGACATGCTTAGGTTAGATGATCAAATCCTTAAGGTCTATAAAAAACCCCTATTTGTGATCCTTCCCCCACTTTGGAAGAAATTATGGGATAAAGGAATAAAATTATTGACAATCATGACAGTCACATTTGTTCTCCTCCTAGTATCTCTCCTAGTTGTGGAGAAGATACTTTGATGCTAAAAATCCCAATAGATGAAGATCATGAGAATCTTATGTCTCTCTTCCCCTATAAAAAACATTATGGAACAAGACAATACCATCATTGATGAACAAGATAACTCAACCCTTGATTGTTCCCCTACCTGTGATGAAGTCATTTTAGAAGAACCAACCTTTGAATGTCAATAACATTTGGTTTGTAGTTATCCTAAAAACTATCCTCCAAGGGAGGATATCATAGTGTAAGAAAATGACAACAATAGTGATGTGACTTGGATTATGGTGAAAAGATAATACTAGACTACCTTTTATTAGAAATACATCAAACTAATATTGTTGAGGTTATGAATGCACAACTGTCAATTAGATCCCCTTTTACTATTGGACCTCCTACATACCCCATAAAACATCCTAAGAATCTTCTAATTCTTTACCCACCATTACAAAAACACAAATATTTAAAAAAACCTTAACTTATCCTCTACCTTCCTAAGAATAATGTTTCACAGGAGTCGAGTCATAATACAATTGCTCATACATATAACACTAGAAATAATCCTCAACCAAGGAAAGCATCTTCAACATTCAACCCATTTCCTAACCCTATCTTAATAGGTCCTCCTCATTTTCCTCTACAAAGTGGAAAGGAGTATGATCTTGTCAAACAACTAAACAATACTCCTGGTAAGATATCATTATAGCACCTTATTCAAGCATCCTCTCACTACCATAACATGATTCAAAGTACCTTGCAACAAATTTTTGTTCCCTCTAGTGCAAACCCAAATGACATAGCGGCCATGATTCAAGGAATAAATGTTGATATTGTTTTCCACCAAAGTGATCTCCCTCCTTTGGAAGTGCAAAAACAACATGATGCTTTCATGGAAATAGTTCAATACAAGGGAAGAGGCATGAAGTTAACCCTTTCCAATAATGACTCAGACCTTAATGTATGTAGTGTGACCTTTTGAATAGGCTTGGTGTGGATACATAAAAAATTCAACCTACCTTTTTATCCATTAGTGGATTTGATAATGAGGGAAAGCAACTACTTGGTGTGATCACATTACCTATTACAGCTAGAGAGACCACATTAGAAACACCGATCCATGCTAGGCCTCATGATCTTTAATATAACCTCCTTTTAGGGAGACTGTGGTTTTACAAAATGAATGGTGCACCTTATACTTTGCATTATATCATGAAATATGTCTACAAAAACAAATTGCACATACTGAAAGCCATTCTTGAACCAAATAGTTATTTGAACATTTAGAAAAACATGGAGAATCCTTTAAAAAAATTAACACCAACTACACAAGTAGAACCTATACAACAAAAAGACAAAGAAAACACATTGAAGAAGTCACAAATATATTGATAGATGGTTTGGGTTCCTTGGATTTGGAATACGCATTCATAGGTGAATACAAGATCATAAAAAAAGACTTTATAAAGGGAAAGTAAAAAGTGGTAATGTCAATACAAAATTTGGAATACCCTTCAAAAGCATCCACCTCAACCAATTTGGAAAAAGAATCAAATTATACAAAAAAATTTGATGAAGCTGATTATCAACAACCATCGAATCCAAAAGAAATGAAAAAAATTTATGGAAGAGGTTATGAGCTTATGAAACAACTTGGATATAGTAGAAAAGGATGTGGTACTAGAGAACAAGATATCTATGTCCCTATAGAGCCTCACATGAAAGAAAATACTATTGGTCTTGGTTATTTCCCTTCAAAAGAAACAAACAAGCCTTCACTTAATATCAACACTCTTACAAAAGATTCTTCTAAGCTGAATTTTACACTAATGCACCCTGAATTGAGAGACACTAGTGGCCTTGATTGTTATCCTTTGAAAGAAACATATAAGTCCTTGCTTCACATTAATGTCATATCACAAAAAACTAATGATTTGAATTTGTTAGATTTTACACCCTCCTTTCAATGAGAGAAAAAAAACTCACAATCTAAAGAGTCTTGTGTAGGTATGACACCTTGTACTAAGCAAGAGATATCCTTTTCACAAAATAGAGGAACATCTTCTACTATTGAACAAGTGAGTATATTATCGCTCTACTCCTCCAAGATAGTATGATATCTCTCCCTCCAAGAAAATGAAAGAAATTTTACCACAAGAGTTCATTTTGTGTATATCATAGAGCTCATGGTCATTCTATTAATGAATGTAAGGCTTTGAGCAACAAAATTCAACATCTTAGGGACTATGGTGCTCTTAATTGTGTTGAAGCATCTAGTCCCTCTTTTCATTTTGACTCATCCTTGTCCTGCACTAAGTGGGGGAAAGGGGTTAAATAGCCTTGTCCTCGTACGTCACTTGTTGTTATCTCTTTTCGCTAGTTGACCTCCTTTCATGTACATGCAAGATAAAGCTTGGGATGTGGACGAAATTCCTTCAGTTGACTCACATGTGACATACTTATTCATGACAACTTTATTTGGAAACATATGACTTGAAATAGGGCTTTTTGAGTAAGCTCTCATGTCTTCATCTACTTTAAATCAATTTCTCATAGTAATTGTGTTAGCAACCACTTTAAAGTGGGGGCATACATCGACACTCATGTGTCACTATGTGTCTTTATTTATTCTTATGTTGTTTCATTTTCTTAGTGGTTTCATTAGGTTTTATTTCCTTCAAGAGCATGATATTTCTTTTACTTTTCCTCTCTTGGAAACATTAGGCACGATGTTCCCTAAGAAGAGACCTTACATGAAATAATAAAAATCCCTTTGAACATACCTTACACTATTTTGCATTTACAACATCGGTTATATGGCCACCTTGCATAACACACTTTTCTTGCCTATGGAGCCATCTTGTTTGTTCATGAGTTCCAAGCATACAAAGTTTTTCTTGCCTCATGAAGCTCAAAGTTCATTATTTGTTCATGAGCTCCAAGCATACAAATTTTTTCTTGTATGAAACTCGAAGATCATTATTGCATGGCACCTTATCAAATTTATCAAGAGGTATAGATTTGGTATGGTTGTATGGGATCCAAATGGAGGCATGAATTCCCTTATCCACTCGCATATGTGGGAACATACCGATCATTTGTCTCACCCTTTTAGATACTCACCTTGTGAAAAACCTGAAGTTTCATGGCCCTAAAGGGAGCGTATTATGGATACTCACCTCATAGATATCCTAAATTTTCATGGCCCCAAAGTGATCACATTTTTATCGAATTCAAATCCACCCATCTTGTTCTTTTCTTTCTTCTTTATGTCTTTCACATTGTATGTTTGTGTATCTTGTTTTGTTGTAAATCATACACCGTGTACGTGTCATTTTGTGCTCATGTTGGTTTGATTAAGGCTATCATATTCTTGGGTCTTGGCCACCTCCTCTAATCTTTGTCATCCTTTTTCATCTGCATTGGCACACTTGTACCCCTCTTGAATGTCTACTTTAGTGTGATTTTCAATCAAGTGAACATCCTCTCAGTAAAGTGGGGGTTAAATGTAGTGATAAAAATTGTATGATCTTATATATGGCATAATTCCTTGCCTAATTTGGGAATAATTAATGGTAAAATGAGCATAATGTTTCCTTTAGTCTAGTATTGTAATGTTTTGTACACATTCACATTGGATTCAAGGCCTTTTAAATCTAAATAAACCTAACTTTTTCTTGATTTAGTGTTGTAAATTATATTTATTTGCACCATGACATTAAAATTAGGAGGCTTATAAAGTAAATGGACCTAATATAGTTTTGTAATGTTTTGTACACTTTCACATTGGGTTTAGGACCCTTTTAAGCTAAAAAGACATATTTTTTTCCTTAATTTAGTGTTGTAAAGTGTATTTATAGATAGTTTATGAGTCCAATTTGGCATATTTTTATGGTTTTGAGTGATAACTTTGGGTTTTAAGTTCAAATTTCATGACTCTCGACTTTTGGGATCCAATTAATGAGATATTACATGGATTTCCTATATAAATGAGGTCTCAAATCATTATTTCCTACAAGCATTCATGATGTCAAGGCAAACACTCAAGATTTGAGCATTCTAAGACTTTACAAGGTCATCAAGGGAACATTCAATATTATTTATAAGGAATTCAAGAGAATAATCCTTCATCTATTGTTGAAGTAATTCAAGATCCATCATCATGTCAAGGATATTAAGCATCAAGCATGTTATTGAGATAGTTTTATGACGTTTCATCCAAGATCCAAGTGCAAGCATTATTTTACACTTATCTCAAGATGTAGATCTACATCCTTCATATCCATTTCAAGTTAGGTTGCTTATTTACAAGAAATAATTCAAGGTATCATTCCTCATGTTTCATGTTTCATGTCCTTATTTCACTATCTCATCATTTGGATTAATTACTTCAAAGGGGTTTGACCAAAGAAAACCCTTATTCACTAACAAATCAACAATTTTCTATCTCTATACATGTATCATTGTAGATCTAGGTGGCTTGGAGGTTGAAGATCATTGTAGATTAGCTTACAAGATTGGAGAGATTTCTTAGACTTGTCCCCTCACTTGCAAGGTTGCTATCTCACAAAAGGGTCATCTACAGGTTTGAAATTGAGGTTTTAGATCCATAAACCAATTGGGAAGGACAGAGTAGACATTGAAGACCAAATTTAGACCTTGAAGTTCTAGAAAACCATAACTAGACTCATGTGCTAGTCCTGGTGTATGAGTCCTAGTTTAGGTCATTTTTCATTTTTTTGCAGTTTTGTATACCCTTTTTCTAGAAACTTGTTTCAGACTAAAAACCCTAATATAGGATTGATACACCCAAAATGGTGTATGAGTCCCAGTGTGCCAAAATTTTAGTGTTTTCAATATTTTTTAGCTTCATTCAGTCTCCCTCAAGTTTCTAGATGCTCTTTGGTACTTTTCTAGTTTGTTGTTCTGATTTACTTGTATTTATATTTTATTTAGTGAAGTTTTGTATCATTGAGTTCAATCATTAGATCTTTCATTTCATAAATTTTTGCAAGCCCTAGATTGGTGGTGAACCCCTCTTTAGTCATTTATCATACCCTAGGACAACCCTATTGTTAGATCTCTTCCTTTTTTATTCATTGGATTGAGATCTCTAAAGTGTCTTGTAGTGTAGCAAGTGTGAAATAGGAACCTTATCCTTGCATTGAATTCCTCGAAGGTGGGGAATACTATTTCTATTGCCACACCAACCTAACTTAAAAAAACTGCTTTCAAATAAGATACAAAAAATACATCAAATCATAAAAGATAGAGGAATTTCATTGGATGTTTTTTATACTGCTACAATAGTTGATGTAAATAGAAAACCTAAAAACATGCAAAAGGAATGGAGGTTTATTCATTTCAAATTTTAATAATTATAGAAAAAATTGTTGTAACAACAAAGATAGGGAGCACCACCTTTTAGGAGATGGAGCACAAGGATATGGTCCTATTTCACTCTTGTTTCATTCAAGGAAACCCTGGAGATCTCAATCCAATGATAGAATGAGAGATAGAGATCTACAAATGGTTGTCCTAGGGTATGTGTTATGAGGTCTCACAACACGCCCCAAGACTGGAAGTGAACCAAAAAGAAAATAGGGGTGTGGGAAGCCTAATATTCTCCTTTGGTCATTCAATTATGTCCTAGGAACTGTAATTGGATTAACTATCAAACTCACAAGGTGAGTCGATTCTCAATAAGGAAGACCTAGTAAAGGGTTCTTTAATCTTTTAGGAGTTCACAACCAAGAAAATTCTTGGAAAATACAAATAAGCATTCAACTCACAAAACCTAACAATGCAAGCTAAATGATGAGTGAAACTGATGAAATTATGCAATAGCAAGTTAGGATGTGTGTACATGGGAAGTCTAGAAATGTGACAAGGATTTTTCAAATGAAAAGTAGTTGTCAAAAAGTTCTATGGAGGAAAAATATGCCCAGGTTACTATTGTCTTAGTCCAACTGCTATCTTTTAGGGAAGATGTTGAATCTTCAGATGTCAAAACCAAATATGAAAGAATTTTTTGAAAAGTAGCCTTAGGAGGACTAATATACCCTAGGTGGTGACTTATTCCCATTCTAAATTTCTGAAATCTCTGAATGTGGTCCTGAGGCTTCATGGCTGCTCTTCCTTCTTCTCTAATCTCAGGTTCTGAAACTTTTGGATTCAGCCTATAGGTGAATTTTCCTAAAGATGACAACTTTGCAATGCAACTTTTCAACTTTGCAACTTTTCACTTCAAATGATCTTCAACTCTTCAACCTAAACCTACAATCACAAACACATAAGAGAGGAAAACTTGTTGATTGTTAGTAAATGGGAGTTTTCCTTGGTCAAACCCCTTTTTGGTAATTAAACCTTGAAATGAAATGAAATGGAGGGAAATGATGAATGAACAACATGAAATGTTACAACTCACCAAACCATTTCTATAAGGTGTTGAAAATGTGCTTGAAATGGCTGCAATGGATGCGGTTCTTGACTCTTTCTTGAAGGATATAGATCTTGCATAAAACACTTGTTGTAATCATAAACCCTACATCACAAATGTTAGCACAATAACAAACATGATGCAACAATATCCTTTATATGATGCTTGAATCTTGATGATGGCTCCAAATGCTCAATGAAATTCTCTTGAATGCTCTTGAGAACTCAATTATGCTATGATGAATGCTCTCACAAAAGACTTGTTTTAAAATGAATGAGTGAACCTTGTATTTATACTTATGCATGCTTAATATCTCAAAATTACACCACACCAAGCTGACATATGAATTCATTAAATAAAGTAGGTTAAATCCAATCAGAATTTGAAATTAAATCTTGAAAATAACTTAAGGGGAACTAAGATACCCTAGGTGGCATCTTAGTCCCAAGGCATGAAACTCTAGGCACAAATCCAAAAAGGGACCTCTTTAAGGTACACTTGAGATCAGGGTCCCATGACCTTTTGGGGTCAAATATGCCCTAGGGTGCATCTTAGTCCCAACCCAAAAATTAGGGCCACTTAGACATAATCATTAGATTATGATTTATTTATCGATGTTTGTTGGGATTAGCCAAAAAAGGATATCATTCATAAGGCTTTTGGATGAAAAATAGGACCAATTTAGACACAAATAAGGACAAACAAAGCAAGGTGGGCCCAATAAGTTTTAAAATGAAAGAGTATGCATTTTCCTGTACTACATTATGCCCCCACTCTAGTGAGAGGATGAACTTGCTTCAAACTCACACAAAAGTAGTCAACCACACAATCAAGAGGGTTCAAATGTACAAATGCTAGTAAGATAGGATGACAATAACTAGGAAGGTTTTCAAGCCCCCCGGATCAAGATCTTATGGAAAACCAACTTTATCTCAAAGGAACATGCTTGTGGATAATATATGAAGCCATAAATAGATCACAAAAATACACCATCAAAGATTAAAAAGGGAAAGGAAAAAGAATAATGCAATGGATCAAGGTTTGACTCCTCATCCAACGTGTTATGGAATGGCTCTAGGTTGTTTGTCCAAAAATAATTGCAAGTGGAATGAGCTATCCACTATACAAACAACACACATGCTCACAATCGATAGTGAAGCTATTTGTCCACTAGGTGAGCCCTAGGAAGTCCATATCAATGTTATACACCCATGACTATTGTTGGCCTCCTACAATGATTTAACAACTAAGCCCTTACAACCATGATTCAGATATTAGACATCTAACTGGAATATCTATTTCAATCATCATGAAGGTGCATTTAACTTTTCAACCGAGGGACGTGAACTTGAAATGGGTCAACACAGTATTTGCACTATGAACCCAAAGTGGCCATTTTCATTCTACAGCTAAAGAGCTCACAATACTAAAAGTAAATTGCTTAGAAGTGAATACCATAAATTTCAATCATCAATCAACAACTAAATCAAACTAAAATGCATAGCAAGAATGAAAATGTGAGAAACAAATAGGGCACTACTCTATTTGCTTTGCTTACAGGAATAGTCACATAATGGAATTCTAGTGGTTGTAGGAACAGTCGATGCTAAAATTCTAACTAATTACTAAACAACAAGTAATACTAAACTAATACTAAACTAAGAGGACGGATTACTCACCAAGTGATCCCCCTTGGTTAAGTATCCTCTAAAACTAATGAGAACTCAAATACTCAAACTCAGAACTTTATTTTATTCATTATAAATCATGAACACAAAAGAGTAATGTATCTTTATTACTGAAAACTTGGTAGTGCAAGTACAATATCTGATTGTGCAAATCCTAAAGTAGTATCAGATCTTAATTTATACTATCAACTAGACAAGGTAGTCAACTCCACGACTAGGAGGATGCCATTTAGGGAAAACAAAGAAAGTAGAGTGGTGACAGTTACGCATGCATGGAATCTAGTCAGAAATATATGTCAAAATGAAAATTTAGCACAACAGTAATGCTCACATATGCTCAATCATTAAAGTCTACTACAAGATGGTTATATTCAGTTGCATGAGGAATATTTTTTCATTGACCTCCTTTGACCTTGAGTGATTTTTTTGTTGGATGTTGTAGTGCATGCCCAGCTGATTGTGTCTTCCTCAACTTAGCATCCTCAAATTAAATCTACATGGTAACGTCAGTATGCACAATAATTTTATATCTATAACCACCTTAAGGAACATTCATTAAACATGTTAGCTCTCAAAAAAGCAGGCAGAATGCCTCAAGAGGCTGCCAATCTCTTGATACAATTTAGGGTAACAGACAAGGTTAAAACCATTCAACCTTCTACTCTTCAGGTGCTGCTAGACCTAGGCGGGTGTACCTTTCTCAATGAAGCAGACTTGACTTATGGTTATCCTTATTGCAATGATTTGTCCACAATGGTAGATGCAAGTGAACAAATGAATTCAAGCACAATAGCAATCTTCTTAATCTAAATCCTAAAATGTTCAATTAATAGATATAAAGAGAGTAAATGAGTCTTAATGATGAAACTGCAGAGACCAGTGCCTTATTGGCTATGCGGAGTCAAATGAAATCAAGATGAGCAACACTCTTTGGAGAAAACTCAAATTATCTGGCATACATTCTGTTTACAACTTGTATAAACATGCAATACTATAACTACTAAGCTCTACTTTAAC
>VDFB02105695.1:0-19259 GCA_007258455.2 Sequoia sempervirens | reverse complement strand
TGGAGTGAGCATTGTACCACTCAATTTGAAAATTTCTTGCCAAAAATCACTTAGGAACTTGTCGTCCCTATTGCTAACAATGTTTCGAGGCAATCCATGCAAACATAATACTTATCTGAAGAACAACTCAACTACTTGAGCTGCTGTAAATGAACTAGTGATGGCAAAGAAATGAGAAAATTTTGTCAACCTATCCACCACACTCTCCCTTGCACCTTTGGCAACCCCGTGATGAAATCCATCGCAATACTTTCCCATTTCTGATTGGGAATAGGTAGGGGCTGCAACAAACCAGTTGGAAAATTATGCTCATTCTTGTTCATCTGGCAAGTTTGACACTCCCTTATGTAGCGTAAGACTTCATCTTTCAGCCCTTTCCATGAAAATATTTCATGGATCTGCTTGGAAGTCTTAAAACAACCTTGATGAGCAGCACGTGGAATGTCATGAAATGACTACAAAATCTTCTTCTTAAGCTGAGACTCTGGCACCAAGAAGATTCTACCTTATACTATATCAATCCATCAACCAACTGATACCTATCATCTTGCAAATGACCCTCAACAATGCTGGTTGCAAACTGATTTTTGGCATAATCAGCAACAATCTGCTCCTTCCAATCAGCAATAAGCTCAACCAAAGAATTCAAATGAGGCCTTCTTAAAAGAGCATCAACCACTATGTTATTTTTCCCTTTGACATACTCAATGTCAAAGTCGTAAGCATGAAGCTTACTCACCCACTTCTGCTGGCTTTCATTCAAGTCCTTTTGATGCAAGAAATGCTTGAGAGTGTTATGATTAGTCTTCACCACAAACTTGCTCCTAACCAAGTACTGTCTGAACTTGGCTAATGCGTGCATGATTGCAAGCATCTCCTTATCATAAATTGAATATGATCTTTCAACTCCTTTTAGTTTCCTACTCTCGAAGACAATAGGGTGTTTGTCTTGCATAAGAACAGCCCCAACTCACTTACTTGAAGCATCACACTGCAATTCAAATGGCTTGGTGAAGTCGGGTAGAGCCAACACTGGACAAGAGCTCATGATTTGCTCGAACTTGTCAAACACAACTTGCGCCTTATCTAACCGTAGGAAAGCTCCCTTCTTGGTGAGATTAGTGAGAGGGGCGGCCATCTAAGAATACCCCTTCACAAACCTTCTGTAGAAGCCACACAACCCCAAAAACCCCTTCAAATGTGACACATTCTTTGGAGGTGGCCAATCTAGGATTGCCTTGATCTTTTCTGGATGAACTCTAACACCCTTAGAGCTAATAATGTGGCCAAGGTAGAGCAGCGCCGTCATTCCAAATTCACATTTGGATTCCTTTGCAAATAGACACTCAGCTTCCAAGATGCTTAGCACTTCCTCCAAGTGCTTGAGGTGCTCTTCCCATGACTTGTTGAATATGAGAATATCATTGAAGAAGATGAGCACAAACTTCCTCAACTGCTGTTCTTGTTCATGCAAGATTGGAAAGTTGCAAGCGCATTCGTCAATCTGAATGGCATGACTAGGAATTCATAGTGCCCAAAATGACACCTAAAGGCAGTTTTCTCAATGTCTAATTCTTTCATCCTTATCTGATGGTAGCCCGATCTAAGATCAATCTTAGAAAAGTAGATGGCTCCATGTAGCTCATCAATGAGCTCATCTATTCTAGGGATTGGATATTGGTTCTTAATTGTCTTTTGATTTAGTGCACGGTAATCAACACACATGTGCATTGTGTCATCTTTCTTTTTGACCAGCACCACTGCTGAAGTGAAGGGACTCTTTCTTGGGCGAATGTGACCCATATCCAAGAGCTCTTTGATAGCCTTCTCAATTTCATCCTTCTGCTTCTTGGGGTAGCAGTAAGGAGTTGTGATAATTGGTTTTGCACCCTCTTCAAGTTCTATCACGTGCTCACAACCTTTTTCAGGAGGTCTCCCTAGAGGTATACTACCAAAGACTTTACTTTTCTTAGTGATCAAGGACTGAATATTAGGATGGTAGTGCCTCTTACCTTCCACTGGATCAGCTGGTAAGATCATGCACTTTGCTGCCCATTCTACTTGATCATGATGAATTAGCCTTTCCATTCTCTTGAATGATGCAATGTGAGGGCCTCCATTCGACATCCCTCTTAACACCACCTTCTTCCCATCAGACTGAAACTTCAACTCCATAGTCTGCAAATTCAAGGTGATCTCTCCAAGAGATCGCAGCCATTGTATTCCAAGCACTGCATCGGTATCTCCAATGCCTACAACATAAAAATCATCTTTCACCTCATAATTTCCCAACTGCATGGATAGGTTGGGAATCTTTCTATTGCAAGACAATGTGGAACCATCCGCCATCATCACTTTGAAGCCTTCAAACTCCTCCATCTTGAGGCCTCTCTTTGCTACCAATCCTTTGTCAATGAAGTTTTGGGTTGCTCCAATGTTGATTAGAGCAACAATTCATTGCGAACCAATCACTCCACGGACTCAAAAAGATTCATTCTTTTGAAAGCTTGATAGTTGTGCCAAAGCACTCCCTGCTTCCTCTTCTGAGGCATTTTCATCATCACTACCTATTGATTCATATTGCTGATCAGACATATCAGATTCTGATCTGAAATCGAAATAGGCCTCCATATGGTTTGAATGACCCTTTCTGTAGCATTTGCGGCCTTTAGCCCAAGGTTCTCGACATGTGTAACAAACTCCATCTTTTCTCAACTTCTCATGGAGCTCATCAGTCATCTTCTGAGGAAACTTCTTAGGCTGATTCAAAGAATGCTTCTTATCCTTTTTGTGTCTAAAGGATTTGGACTGAAATTTTGGCTTTGGGGCAGCCAACTCCATGCTTCTTGATTTCTTGATTGCTTCATGAAGAGTTTTTGGATCAAAGGCTTTGACCTAACCCTTCAATGGTCCCGTCAAACCTTCAGTAAACAACACTACTAGCCTCCTTTCTGTGATGTTGGGCACCATCACAAAAAGCCTTTGAAAATCAACAACATATGAGTCAAGCGAACCATGTTGCTTTAGCTGCGCCAACTCATGGAATCTAACTTCAGGGTCCTTGGTATCAAACCTTTCTATCAACTTGTTTGTGAACTCCTCATAGGTATGAATGAGTTTATGGCCAAGAGACCAAACCATGATACCACCATTCGTGTGCAACTCCATCCAAATGCAAGGTGACGAACTTGATAGCATCTTCTTCAAGCATCGGTCTAAGCGAGAGGTAGTTATCTAGCTTTTGCACCCATGACCTTGCCGAACACTTATCACTCCCATCAAAATGTGCCAAGGTAACTTTACCAAGAGCTTGATGGTAATCTGTCCTAGGAGCCACAAGAGAACGATTGTCATTTCTTCCTCCTCTTCTCTTCTTCTGATTCATATATAGATCCAATGACAATATGTCACGAATCTCTACTGGTAGCAAGGCATACTCCATGTAGCTATTCCTCACCTCATCCGCCAATGACATTTAGGCTTCAACTAGCGGTTCTTTTGTTGGAATAAAGTTAGGAATGAGAGGTCTAGAGGCTGATCCTCTAGTAGTTGCAACATGTTGGCCGATAGTTCTCTCCCTTTCGTTTGTCTCTGAAGAGCTGTTCTCTCCAACATGATTATGTTGAGGCTAGGAATGATTTTGAGTCACTTGTTGATCCATCTTAGCTAGTAATCGTGACATCATGTCCAACATGGTGTCAAACTTTCTTTCAGCTCTAGCTTCTCTATCCTCCATTGACCCCTTATCTCTATCTGCCATGGTCTCAATTGTTTTACCATTGTTTCTCAAAGCCTCTGAGAAAGTCTCTGCATCTAGAAGTGGTGGATTCTGATACTAAACTCTAGCCTATCCTCTGGTGTAGTATCTAACTTCTCTATCACTCATCTGACAATTGAAACTCTGTTTTCACAAGATGGTAGGAAAACAGGCTCTGATACTGTTAGCTATAAATTGGAAATGAAATGTACAATGTTGTAGGTGGCTAGCCGGCCATTTTGGAAAGTAAATGCTAAAAGTAAAGTAGGCGGATAACTGACCATGAAAGCTTGACCACTTATTCAGCGGGAGAAATAGCTACAACTAAATATTGAAAAAATAAACACTCAACCACTTATTCAGCGGAAGTGGAAGATACAGAATATTAAATGCTGAAAGTAAAGGCTAACCAGTACTATTGGAATTAGCATTACAATATGCTCTCACACAAATATTTTATGATGATTTTTGATCTACCTTCAATACGAAGTTTTTACAATATTCCTTATTACAAATATGAATGAGAACATCTAAGGAATAGAGCATAAACTGAAATGACCAGGTTTGATATGAAAAATACAGCAAACTGAAACACAAACGAGCAAGCTATGGCAAAACCAAAATGTTCAAATCTTCAATAAAACACCTTCGAATCACTCCAAACTGAAAGCAACCTGATTAAAGAGCAAGGCAACCAAGACACAACAAAAATGAAGATTCAAATAGCTCCCAAATGGCAAGCACGAATTCCAATGAAGCATAGACAAGGGGCAGCCCCTAGAGGAGGTTGACCTAGTCTTAAAAATCAGCCTCTCAATATTAAAATCTGCAACTTTGCAAAATGAGTTTCCTAGGGCATAGAGACATAAATAGCAAATACCCAAAATGGAATAAAATTCACACTAGGAGCTATAACACAAAACATGCTTCAGCCAAACACAACCAACAACATTAAAATTAGAAAATAGCGTCAAAACCTTCAACTGTGAAGCTCAATCTGCAACCTCTGGATGAAGAAGCAGTTTCAATCAGCTAGGTGTTATCTTTCAAACACGAAACCGATATTTGCTAGGAGGTATGCATTCCTCGAAGCCAAGGGTCTGAAATCATTTAAGTAGCACTTCGTCGTCAATAGCAATGGATGCCAAATGAATGAGCAAAGCCTTGTATAAATAGCCTTCTGAGATGACCTTTCAATTTCCACCTTTTCCCTCCAAAAGGGATGCCCAAAGCATATTTGAAATATTTAATTTTAAAATATACTTTATTCTCCCTCTTCCTAGGCGTCTAAGGCACATGAGCACATAATAAACATTATAAAATATTTAAATACCTCACATGACACCTCCACCCTCAAAGCCCACCTTTTAAAACAACGTTAAGTCATTCTATTAGGCCAAGGTCCCAAAATGATGTTAAAATATTAGAATGACTTAAGTTATCCAATTTACTCAACAAGCTCAAAAGTGCCTATGGCCCATATTACCAAAACTGCTTTGCCCGAAATAGAATTGCACTGCAAAAGTTGAACTGTTGCTAAACATAGCACTGCCTGAAATAGCACTTACTAAACATAGCATACTGCTAAAAATAGTTAGTGGCCCCAAACTCATTTTAACCACAATCCGAGCAGCTGTTGAAACTTACTAAAAGTAGTAAGTCCAGAAAGTCCTCAGATGCAGACGCATGTCACATCATTCTGAAGCTCTCTGAAAACCTAGAAAGACCTAGAAACCACACTGCAAAACAACTGCATGCAAACCCTTGAAATCACCAAAGAAACCTCAAAGTAGTTGGAAACCCTAATTTCACCTCCGGGAAGCCTACGGGAATCTGGAATAGGCTGACGGCAACATAACTGATTATTGCTAAGAAGGGTACGTTACAAAAAAACTAGTAATAAAGTTTTAGCATTTTTAATGTAGTTTACAAGCTACTACTTTTTTTTTTGAAAAAGTTCAAACTATTCTAGTGAAAATATATTTTAGAGAGGCTTAGTAAGTTTAAAATGAAAAAAGAAAAAAGACAGTAAGTGTTGTTCCATCACACATTTTTGAGAAAACATTAACACTTTATCATAAAATTTGTAGACATGTAAAGGACACTGTGAAATATACCAAGGAAATTTGGATACAATTTTTTTTCACTTTAACCATACTAGGTGACTGGGCATTTCGTCAAATGCTTTAACAGACTGCTGTTCTAAGTGTATTTCCAGATTGCTTTCACCAGATGTATAATTTTTGTATAAATTTCACAGAATATGCATTGCTCATTAAATATCATTTACAATAAAATATGAACTTTCTCCAGTTCACAAAATCTGAATCTTTTTATAATATATTTTCCAGTAGATACAAAATTTATGATTCAAATATACTCATGCATCATGCTTCCAGAAAATACAACAAATATTTTGACCTTTTTCTTTAATGGTATCCACCTCCTTATGTAGTACCCAACAGCATATCCTTAGGAGTATGGGCGACAACTCCTTAAAATGTCGTGGCAGCACCAAATCATGGTGGCAGCTTATATAGGAGAATCTTCCTTGGAAATTTGGGGTTGAGTTTTCTTTTGACTGCACCCTATCTCCACGTCACCCTCACAAAATTCCAAACTCAATCATAACTCTTCAAATGGCCCACAGTGTATGAATTAGAGGCAATGGATAGAGATTTGAAGCCTCACGTCCCTTGTTGTCTCACCTGATGACTTCCCAAGCTCACACAGTATTCATCATATATGCCGCTCCCATACAATATGTAAATCGATCCCTTCCTAAAAGAAATGCAGAGAAGCTGCAACTCTTGTATAATTAAACAACTCCACTAAAATAAATATTACTGATGTTAAACCAGCTAGGAGTATATGGGATATAGTTGTAAATGTAGAATAGATATCACCTGAAATTACTCCTGTAAGTGAACCAATATCTGATAATGAAATTTGGCTCTAAAATAGACTTCCAAAATTTTGTAAACCTCCATGTTACACCCACTATGAGAAATCTGTATAATCTCTCCAACCACCGGCTAGGGTAGATTAGTCACACTACCGAAACTAGTCACACTTAGGGTTCCCATCCTAGGGTTTTTGAACTTAGAAAAGCTCTTCAAAATCACCAAGTAGAATAATATTCAAGCATAAAACCAAATGAGCTTCACTTTTCACTTTTAGATGCAATTTCCATTATCTTTTCGAATTCCCACTTTTTGATATTTTAAAATAAATTTGGGAATAATAATAAATTGACCTTTTTAATATTTCATAAATAATCACCAAGTCACTTTATAAACTCCATTAAATTAATTACCTTAAGATATACAGGAAATGGATAATATTAAATAATTAATTAAAATATTCCCTTACTCTTTGACATTAGCCTACGGGAATAAAATAGGCTAATTAAGTCACTCTTGCCTAGGCATCGGAAGGGGACATTACCCACTGTAAGATTTCACCAATATATATCTTTCACTGCAACATTCTAAAAAATTCAACAAGTGATTTTCCATCAAGCACAAATCACAAATTGGTCAAAAATCCTATAAATTGAGTTTTTTGAGCAGGTCATATGATAGTGTTGTCAAACTTTCAGATTTCTAAAACCTTACAGGATTGAAAGATGAGTGTTTTTCATGTAGTTCATATACTGTTGGGTGAAATAAACCCAACATTTAATATTGTTACCGTATATTGCATACCCTTAGGTTAGAAAACCAAGAATTAATTTAGAACCTATATAGTGTATACTCAATACCCATAGGTCAAATGGTCCCAATCTTTGCATCTATATGTGGATGTTTTGTACCTTGATAAATAATTGTCTAATAGGAACTTACAGTCAACTATAATTATCGTCCATCATGTTTGTTACAAGTTCAAATTAATATTTATGCTTTTCACACTTTAGATTTGACCTTAGGGTTTCAAACAGTTATATGGAACTTGACTAAAATAATTGTGATTGAAGTATTCGACCCTCATGGAGTCACTCGTCATAAGTTCAAGATAAAGTTTAAAGCTTGGTCATGCAACAAGTGTTGAACTACAAATTCTTTTTGTCAAGGGCTTCCTTGAGCAGTTAATCAAAGACAGTGGAAAACATATTCACAGTTTAAGTTGGGCTAGGATAAAATTGGTCATGTCAATTATTTTCAGTTGTCTACTTAAAAATGCACATGTTATTATGAAACTCGCATTACCTTCTTTAGTTGCAACCTAAATTTTACCCATACCTTTGTACATAATTCTTGCTCTGAAAATCTGTTGTTGTTCCTTGTGTATTTTTAGAGAATTGTGTTCATTACATTTTTTATGACTTGTCTTAAAATTAATTCAATTGTGCAGAATTCAAAATTTGCTTGTATATAAGATGGAAGTGGGATAGATGAACAGTTTTTTACATGAAGAGTCTTATTGCTAAATAATGTGGATCATCTTATGGTTTTCTTCACTAACCATCTTTAACTAATACTGATGTTGTAAATAGGGAACAATTGTGACTGGAAATGATGCTGATCTTGTTGTCTGGGATCCAGAAAGTGATATTGAGATTGGTGAAAACTATACTATATATCACAAACACCCGGTAATTACAGATGACACTCTCTCACCTTTCTCATTTTTTCTTTGTCTAAAACATGCTAGTAAGATAATCATATTTTGTCTAAGAAACACTATTAAATATTTTATAAAAGAATGTTATATGATTAGTTCAAACCCATTTGCATTTTAAATAATGTTGGCGTTTAAATTCGCACCTCTGAAATGCGTATTTGAAACGGACAGCTATGCACAGATAAACTGCTCTTCAAATTAGGAGGGGAAGCTCCCCCTTGCTGATGGTGTTTGAAAGAAAGTAAAGTAAACTAAGTTGCCTATCTTTTTGATCAGCTTAGAGCACAAGGTTTATTAAACACAAACGCCGCAGCTGAGATTTTCTGTTTTAAAACTTCAACTACGACTAACTTAAACTAAAGACGTTTTTGGCTTCTCAAGTAATAGCAGAGCAAGAGAAGCTAGAAATTAACAAGGTAGATTTTCTGATAGAAATACTTCAATAATCTCTCTCTCAACGAACACCTACACACTTCACTGTAAGTTGAAATATAGATCATAAAAGTAGAACATAGATAACGGAAATCTGAGATTTTGGACCAAGGCAAAAGAGGCTCATAATTTTATTACTCAAATCTCTGGAACAAAGCTCACTTCTAACATGCCTCGAACAAGAAATTGCAGCTAAAGAGGCTTGCAATCTTGCTCTTACACAATAGAAAACAGCAATCACACTAACTCCTTGTTGGCTAAAGAGGCTCAACAATTTGCTTATCACAACACAATTGAACAATACTTGAGTAACAAATAGAAGGCACAATAGGCTCAGCGTTTTGTTCTCACTAGCACGGTTAAAAGAAACTAAATGAGCAAAGGCTCTTATTTATAGAGAAGCAGAGGAGTAGGGAACCCTAAAATCTCCTTGCTTTCACAATCTAGGGCTTGCTTAGCAAGCAAGCTTTATTACTAAATCTAGAAAGAAGAAACCCTAAGAAAGCAGAAAAAGCGGGAAACGCCAACTATTACATTTTATCCTCTTTCTATCCTTAAAGAATGGATAGGGTTTATTCCAAGAATAGAAAGAAAGCGGGAAAGAAAGCTTCTAGAAGAAAGCTGCTTTAAAGCTCGATCACATCCGCTAGGAAGTTAGAGATTGTGTCCCGGTTCGGTGCATCTATGCCATCAACAACAAATCACCGCTTTTTAGGATATCTTCAGCATCTGCAAGTATAGATCTCAGGAAATCTTCAACCTCATTGGCCGCTTTCTCGAACTTTGCTGACATCATCGAAATATGACCTATCCTTCCGCCAACTGGACTGCAACTGTGAACAACACTCTGAAACTGATCTTGCACTTCCTCAAGCCCGACGTAAGAACCGTCTTCAAGACTGTACTGAGAAGGGATCTCTATGATGAATTCGCTGATGAAAAGAAGAGCTTCAACCACCCTTTGTCTGTAGGCGATGAATTCTTCGGATATCCTCTCATAGGTTTTAACTTTGAAAACATGACGCTCTCTCCAGGCAAGGATTTGTCTCTTGTGTTCTCTTGAAACTGCTGAACCGTAAGCCGTGTCTAAATTAGCAATGATGATCTCATGTCTCGGTTTTACTTTAGCCAGTGTCTGTTCAAACCCTTGGATGCCTTGACGTAGCTCATGAGCGTTTTCTTTTAACTGGAACATCCGTGCCAAAATCTCCTTTCCTCTGACAATGAAGCTCTCGATCCACTCCTGAGTCTCTTTCCCACATATGACCAGCTGTCTTAACTGATGGTGATCAGCTAGTGTCTCCAAGACCTGGGGCAGCAACTGGGTTGCTTGTGAAGAGCCACGGACAAGGTTAGAAATAAAAAGCCTGAGCTGCTGATTTTCAGCCTTGAGGGCTGCCTTGTCTTCTCCATCTCTGAGCACTCTTTCCTGAAGGTTTTCGGATACAACTTTGAAGAGACTCAAATCTGCATGTCTGGTATTTCTACCGAGATTAGCCTTGACCATGACGAAGTCATCAATATTCACTTCATCTCTGTTCTTGTCCTCTGGCGGCAATGCAGTCTCCATGATTATCTCATTATCAGGATTCCTATCAAAGTGAACTTGTTTCTTCGCCTTCTTCTTAGGAGGTTCTTGATAGATGTTATCGAGATCATCAACACTCACCTGATATGAAGGCCTTCTCCTAACCCTTCCTAAGGAGTTCTTAAGCCAAGACATGGTAGTGTTGATGTGTTTTTCGTGACCGCACCAAACAGCGGAACAAAGTTTCCCAACGGATACCCTATTCCCTCTTGAACAAAGTATTCAACATGCTAAGATTGCGAGTAAGATCATGTTTTCAACTCCAAGGTTCCTTAAATGCGAATAGGCTCAGTTTGGTTGATGTGTTTTGCTGTGTTCTTACGAGGGGACTTACGCAATTGTTCAAACTTCTCACAATTAGCAGCTGATATATGATTTGAAGGGGTTCTTGCGCGTATGATTTGGCAATGTAGTACGTTTTCCTAAGACTAATCAGAAATATGCGGAAAGTAAAAGAGTATAAGGCCTAAGAAACTTATATTCTACTCTAAATGCAGGATATGTGGGGCTTCGTTTCAATAGACTTCAACCAGATTTAACCTAGCCTCATGTCGGACAGCCTCAGTAAAATCGGTGCAATCTTCAAAGGGACAACAAAAGATGTTCAAATTATGACTCAACATGCATACACCATCACAACAATGCATATAAGCATACCAATCACAATTGAAGTTAAACACAAGATAATCTCCAGTCGACCACGCAAGGTGAACTTATCATCAACAAGCCGCTAGTGGTATGGAATAAAGTGAAGCTACTTCAATAAAACACCACACATCAAAGTAAACTACTTGCATGAAATTAAGCTACTTGGATACGAAAGGAAGAAGAGACCTTGCTAGCTATTCATGACAAGACGAATTCCACCATCAATGAAAAGATCTATTATCATGAAAAGTGTTACACAACAATCTCCCAAAAGTTTTCAAAGGGAAAACTTTCTTTCTTCTCCACAATATGCAAAATGTCTACAATGCTCTACTCTCTACTCTCTAGCTCTAGCTCTAATGCTAATGACAATCTAATCTAATGTCTAATGGATTACAAATGAGGGGGACTCCCCCTTTTATAGCTAGCCAAGTCCCAAAAGACGGCTAGGGTTACAATTAATAGAGTGGCCAGAATCGTGCCACCTCAGCCCTAACCCTAAAAACTGCCAGAATGGGGAGTGGTACATTAAATGAATCAAAGATTCCCACTCACTCCCATAAATAGTAAATGTAATAAATGCCCATATTCAGCCTTCTAGAAGATCCTCGTCCAGAGCTGCTCCTTAATTTGCCTTCTTCTGACGCCTAACTCAACAAATCTGCCAAGTACGTACTTTAACTTCCGAATCAAATGGGTGGAACACAATCTAACTGAACTCTAACACTGTGGATCAATGCTCGTGGGTTCGTACAAGATTTTCTCCAAGCCATCAAGGAGTCCTGCGTGTTCTCGATCAAAGTGGAGAAAGTAGAAGTATTCTCAAATCATCTTGTACAAAGGTCTTAACATCTGCAAAGAAAGGCACCAGCAAACCCCTCAAATTATCAAAACTTATCTCATTGGATTCAGCCGCCTAGCAAATATAGCCTCAAAGGTATTCTGAACTCCATCTATAATGTTGGCCATAGCCCTATGTACTCTAGCTGAATCCGCCCGTGCCTGATCGAAGAAGCCACGTCCTGTGATCGCCGAAGAATACCACCGAGAGATATCATATTGGTCATTTCATGAATGACACCTCCATCAATCAGCAATTGCAATGGCACATGCCTCAATGCCTCAAGACGTTGGATCACCTTACTTTGATAGATGGAGGCATCGCCCCAAGCATGATCCACTGCCTCCATCCGTGCCAAAATACTAGAGGCTTGCTGAAAAGCAAAAGCAAGGTCCTCCATAAACTTTTCGGTCTCAGCACGAACTCCCGTGACCCACTTATCTGCCTCCTGTGCCATTTTTCCTAACTCCATCAAGCCGCTGATCGACTCTCTAGGTATCTCTGCTGGAGGCTCTATCACTGGAGTATCCTGCCCTCAAGAACGAGACAACTGTTGAACATATCCTATTAAAGCTTTGTGTTCTCCTTTCAACTTCTTATACTTCCCTTCCTTCTTGAACAACCTGTCCTTGAGGGCAAGGTAGGAGTTATCACACTCCTCTACAATCTGCGCACCAGTGGGGCGTCCCAAATCCAAAGTCGTGACCACATAATTCTCAGGTACTGCTTCATTCCGGTCACACTCAACTCGTGGCACAACTACATGAAGGGTACGGGAACCATCCTCTTCAGTGGAGATCTTCGAAAACTTTCTTGCTTTCTTCTTTGGTGGAGGGGCACTGATCCTGGTTCAGAAATTCTTCCATCTCAACTGCTGGATCAATCTCCTCGCTGGGGCTTCTCCTCATTCTATCCTTAAGCCAATCAGTACACTGGCATCAGAGCATCAAAGGCCGTTGTTCCGTGTTTCTACTTCTTAATCCTGTTTCAACTTCTACATCATTCTGTGAGGTTCGCCGCCTCAAGTGGCTACCGAAGTATCACCTTAAGGCCGGTATCATCATCATCGTTTCATGGTGGCCACATCTAACTTCCCCGCTGAAACTAGGTCAGTGATGTCCCCTCATCATCCCGCCATTGACACCATATCCTGGCAAGACGCCTCAAGCACGACTCCTCCCGGTGGGGAGGTACGGCCATTATTATCGCAATCGCCTTCGCGACCGATTCAATGCAACCCTCTGATCAGCAAATATAGACACCTCCTGTATGCTTGGAGAACGTGTCTCCAAAGGTACTGCCACTGTAACTCGTGGAGGCTCTGGCTGAACTAATTCTTTCTTTCTGGACTCTGGTCCTCTTGTGATCTGTTTCTTCCTTCCTGTGGTGGGCGTCCTGTGATCTCCCATCAAGTTGTAAGTCAAGGCAATTGACCTACTTTACAACCTGCTCACACGTCGATCAACCCATGCTCTAGTAAATGTCATGACTGGGATAGAGAGAGTATCTAAATCTGCAACCTCGGGCTCTGACCAATCGGGAGGTGGAAGTGGAGTATCTCTAACTGCTGCATAATCCGGATGAACAACATCCATATCCTCATTGATTTGGTCCGGAACCGAAACTACCTCACACTCCCTGACCAAAGTAATGGGCAACCGAGAAAACATCCTTTTCCTCACTTCAATCTCATCAGCTCCATCAGCCCAATAATCTTCAATGGTGGCCTTATGTTTGAATTCTTCTGACAACACCCACTTGATGTTATGATGCGGGTCATAGTGTTGTCGACTTGTATGATATGAGAAATGATAAAACTGAAGTTCACTTTCAGCCTCTCTAGCTGCCTGTATCGAAGGACACACCTCATCTGAGTTGCCCATGACAACTGGAAATTCTATCCCTCCCTTCTTCTTTTTCTTCTGAATCTTATCAAAGGCCAGCAGTTGCCTTGATATCTCTAGCATCAATATTCTATCTGTCGGGTACTTAGGCAGCCTATATGGGTATGATGAGAAACCTTGCAGGCTGATGTAAGAAAATCTCGGAAATTGTATGAACCAACACCCATATCTTTCGATTAACTCCTGGGCATCCCTCGAGATTCTATGATGTAACCGCTCCTGAAGCAATCTCGTGATGTACATGGTGAAAGAATCGTTGACACGTTCGAAGTGAGTTGTGCTCGCCAAATGCAACTGCGGACAAGCATCATAAATCTTGAACTGGTGGGAGCCACAACCAACAGGTTCCTTATAACAGATCCCCCTGTACTTCGTCATCCGTGCCAACATATAAATGATATAGGAACTAATGTAAAATGTCTTCGTTCTCCTCAAGCTTAGGAGCTGCTCATGTAGATTATCACTTATCATCTCGGCCCAATTGACATAGTCCTTCTCTTCTAGCACCAGGTTGATGTAGTAAAACATCCAAGGCTCAAAAATAAATGACTGTGCACAGCCTCCAACCCGACTCAGCATCATGATGAGATCACAGTATTCTTGCTTCAAATCCTCCGCGATGATCTGCTTTGGTAACTTCGTACGAGAAGGCTTAGGAGTGCTCATCCAGTGGGTGTTAATTGTATCCATGCATCTTTCGAAAGCAGAAGCATACATCCGCTCTGCTCGCTCCCTGGATTTGTAGATCATATTCCTGTGCACCGGGATCCCGAAAGCTTCACCGATGGCTGCCGGAGTAAGATTAGCTAGCACTTGGCCATCTAGTGACATGATCGACCAGTGTTCCTTCTCGTAGCAATTAGCGCACTCCATCATCAGCTCCGAGCATTGAATGGCTGGTGGAAAACCAGCAGCTGCATATAGTCCGCTTTGAACAATGTTGTGTGAAGTGGTCGAAGCCCGATGACTTCCAATTCCAAACATCCTGTTCTTGAAGGTCTCTAGGTTGACGGAGCCCAGGTTAGTATCTGTCAACTTGCCCAGCTTTGAAATGAACTTTGATTCCGGCATGAACATTTTACTCAGCTTCTTGATCACTGCTTGTCTGGATGCACCATTGTCCTTGCCAGTCGTCCTTGCCTCAGCCATCTGCAAACAGTAAACATCCATCAGCAAATTAATTTATAAAAATAAAATAAGATATTGCATAGGGGCTGCAGTCGACTTCTAGAAGCTGCAATAACTCTCGTGTTTGCAAACCTCAGCTTCTTTTCAACACTTAGAACAGATTTCTAAGTGGACTCTAGTGACTTCACTTCACTACTCTTAATCAGCAATTTGAACTTTATAACTTTGTATCAGCAATCAGCAAGTAGCAAGTTCGTGCTTTTTAAGTTCTCAACTATTCCTTGTTTCAAGGCGTCCCTCTCAGCACAGGCAACTTCAACCTTCAGCAATGAATTTGCACCTCAGCAAAAGCCTCTTTAACCAGCAAGTGCGCACTTCTTAAACTCTTGGACTTCAGATTATGCAAAGCTCAGCAATAAGCTCAAGTCGTACCTCACAGCACAAGCAACTTCTCCGGCAACTCAAGGCGTTCTTCCAGCAGTCTCAGCAACACTCAGTCTTCAGCAACTCACTGCAATGCTTTGCTCAGAGCAAGTTGAATTCTCCAGCTGTGAAAAATAAGTGAGAGACTTCTCCATTTTATAGCTCAAAATCGAATTCTGGAAGAAGCCATTTTTAGCCAGTGCATTTAACTTCCACTACTCTGCTTCAAAAATTCGAATTCTCCCTCTCTGGTATTTCTGACACTTGTCTCTCGACGTCAGGAATCTTATTCTTCTAGAAGCTTGACTTTGACTGGCATCTTTGAATTTGTTTTTGAAAAAATTTAATTTAAGTTCATCCTTTTAACTCACCAGCCGGAGCCCTGTCACTCGAATTCGAATTTAACTCTTCATCATCTCTAGAAATTTCATCACTGAAGAATTCAATCCAAAATTATCTAGGCAACTTACTTCAAATTCATCATCCAGAGAAATTTATTCTGAAAACACATTTTATTCAAATTTGCCATAGAAAATTTAAAATTCTCCCTTAGGAAAATTCACAATTTGAGCACTGATTAAATTCTTCACTGAAAAAGTGTCGGCGAAGCGCGGAAGACTTGGGAATCCATCTATCATTGCAAATGTTCAGTACCCAGAAGAAAATTTTCTTCAGAATGTCCCGAATCCATGGGTACCCAATGAACGGGTTCATTTAATTTTTGAATTTTGAACCTTAGAAAAATATTATTCTGTCAAATTAAATTCACTCTTCGCCTGTGATCATTCTGTGTTGCTCCAGCTTGAAGAAACTTGAATTCATCTTGCATTATCATCTACCTTTGACTTCACTGCTGAGAAAATTTGCTCAGGCTTCGAAAAAATTCACCACCTTGAGCTCTAGGCGTATTTTCTGAGAAGAAAATAATTTTGCCTTAGAAAGTATTTTAATCATCACACTCCGAGAATTTTTCCTTAGAGAATTTTACTTGCTCACTCGCCGGTGTTGGGAAATTTCAACTTCACTTAGCAAAATTTTATCCATGCCTGGCACAATTTTATTGCTCACTTCACTCCATATTTGAAAATATTTATTTAAAAAAAACCAACACCTAGGCAAATTCTCCAACACTTAGAAAATATTTTATTCTTACCTGAGGCGCCTAGCACACTTAGCATTTTATTTCACACCTTGGAATATTTTCTAACACATACCACTTATCACCCCTGGCGCCACACACTTGAGAGAAATTTCAAAAAATCACGCCCAACATTCATCTTTACCACCTCACACACCTTAGGAAATTTTTTCAACACCCACCACCTTGGGCGCATTTGGGACTTGATGGAGGATGACGCCTATCATTTATCCTTGTATTCACCACGCCATTGAGGAATTTACTCACCCTTTTACTTCATTTACTTACCTTTTACACCTCAATCTTGGCGCATTTGGACATGCATGAGGGATGACCCTTCGCCTTCCATTTCTTGTCTTCACATGACTCTGTTTGGGCGCATTTTGCCCCTTGAGGAGGACGAACTTCCTTTGACCTGTTGACCCTCTTCTTACTTGAGTGCATTTTGGTGTAGGTGGAGGATAAAAGATGTTGACTTGTTTGACCTCTTTGCCTTTGGGCGCATTTAGGCATTGCTAGTGGATGAAACTTTTCAAACGCCTTCATGTGACTCTTCGCCTTCTATTTTTTTGTCCTGACATGCATGCATTTGGGCGCATTTTGCCCCTTGAGGAGGATAAAAAGCTTTGACTTGTTGACTCTCTCCTTCCTTGGGCGCATTTTGATGCATGAGAAGGATAGGCGCATTTAGAGGGGTGAGGAGGATATCTTTCATGCCTTAGAAATTTTTTTTTGCTATCAACCTTGAGCTGGGCACATTTTGATATAGGAGCAGGATGATATTTGTTGACTTCTTTTGTCATGTCCCCGTTTTAGCTGACATTGTTTGTCGAGGAGTGAGCCTATTATTTCAACCCCTCAGAGGGTCGGCCGTGATGGGCGCGTAGGATCATCTGAGGCGCTTGCCTGGTTTGGTAGCTCCACAGCCAGGTCGCTGGGCCTCGCAGACCCTTCCAAAGTGCTTCTTCGAACTTCTATTTTAGAGTTAGGGTCAGCGGAAGTCAGTTTATTTCGTGCAGGCACCCTCGGTTCAACCTTTCAAATTTAATCTAATCTTGATGTCTCAGACTTAAGAAATAAGGAGATTTAATGAATTTATTAAATATTTGTTTTAATTTATAATAAAATAATTTTATTGAAAATATTTAAATATTTAATTATTTGGCTTAATTCTAAAGTATTTATTATACTTTATAATAAATTATTAAATGTGACTTAATGAGTATTTTATATTCATTAAAAAGTGGACGCCAATAATTAATATTTCTCCTAAGTTAAAAGTGCAAAATTAAATCATTTATTTAAATGATCAATTAAAAGGAGATTGGGTCGAAATTCTTCAAGGAGTATATATTTACCAGTCAAGGCAAAATCGAACTATCTTGATTATTATTCAATTTTGTCTTTATTGCTCTGAGCATTGGAGTTTGCAAACCCTAGGGTTTCTGGCAGACGATCGTTTCTGAAGAACGAAAACTCTTCAGAGATTAGGCAGACTGAGGCTGTGCAATACCAGCTGAAGCTTGCACTTGGTGATTTCATACAGAGGTCACAGATTGGGCGTAATCATCTATTCAGACAGAGATTTCCAGTGATATTCATCAGACAGTTAAGGCGACTTAAGCAAAGGTCTTTCATCAGTGTTCTGGCACAAATCCCAAGGTGCCGTACCATTTCAGTACTTGCTGTACCAGGCCGTACCAGTCAGCAAAGGGCCGTACTTTTATTGTCTTTGGAGAAAAAACGTCTTCCTTCTTCACAGTCTGGTGATTGTTTATTGGGCGCTTTGGATTGCTGAGGATTTTGGCATTGATTTGTGAGCTTGGAGAGTCTTATCTATTTCTGGCCGTACTTCCTTCTATCAGCTGCAGCCGCCATTAAAGAAACCAGGTTTTTCTTATTCAAATAATTTGTATTTCCTTCATACTTCGTATCTGGCTCTTGTAAATCATCTGGAAGTGAAATATAATGAAGTGCCTACCTTTATTGATCGAGATCTAGGCTTATTTTGAGTTCTTGAATTTATTTAGAATTTATTTTGCATTTCTTAGCAAAATCGCATATTTCAGTATTTGCCTAAAAACACAAAAAAATACAAAAATCACAAAACTTGCAAAAAACCTCCAAATATTAGTTAGGGTTTGGAATCGAGAACCACCAGGGTTCTGACAGTGGTATCAGAGCACAGATCTCCTGCCATCCTGTGCTTTTTCAGTGCTTTTTCAGAGTTAAGTGCTTTTCTGGTTGCCTTTTATGAGCCAAGATATTATTCAGTATACTAGAGGTGTAGGGACAGGCAAAGACGAGGATTGGACAGGTCCACCTATCCCTGAAGGTCAGACAATATCAGGAGTACTTGGTTTTCACAGATCCAATTCTGACGGTAGTGAAAACAGTGTTGCAACCCTAATGGCAGAACGTGAGACTTCCTCAGAGACTCGCAGGGATCCAGGGAAGGCGCATGCAGAGGGTGATATTACAGATGAGGAATTTAGACAGAGGGATGATAATATGATGGACATGATGTCTCAGTTGATGGGTACCATTAGACAGTGCACACCCACACAGCCTCACTTCATACAGATTGGTCAGACAAGCGGGACTGTACCAGTGGATCAGCCATTAGCATCAGCACCTCGACAGCCGTCTCCGATCTATCAGGAGCGTAGGCCAGGTCAGCCTACTTTCTTACCTAGGGAGACTCCACCACAGACTCCAGGGGTAGAGCATCAGGGGCAGCATCAAGAGTTTCAGCCACATAATGGCATGTCAGTGGC
>VDFB02105694.1:0-16273 GCA_007258455.2 Sequoia sempervirens | reverse complement strand
CATGTGTTGTTGTTTCTCAATATTGTGAAGTCAAATAAGTCGGAACAACATTCTATTAGTTGTTGCTTTGGTTTAACAGTTTGTAACACTTTGTAATCTGCAGATTGTGCATTGTAAGGCTGTTAATAGTAGTACTATTTCAGTCATTTTTATATTCTGCAATTACTTAGTTTTAGAGCAGCAAACCTAATAATCTTTGGACGGTTTACCGCCAGAGATGGGTGAATGAACTACACACTTAAAGTTCTTGGATGGTATTCCGCCAAGAAGGGAATTAAAGCTTTGCACTTCTTACATTGTATTCGCTCCCGCTGAATAAGTGGTAGAGCTTTCTTTCAGCATTGTATTTACTTTTGTTACTCCGCCAGATGGTCGCGGTTGCGTAATGCTTATCATCCACCAAACACACAGAATAAAATGTCCAAAGACACTCTATCCTCTCTTGAAAAACCACCGCGTATGCTAAGATTGCGAGAAGATCATATGGCGATTCCAAGGTTTCTTTTGTCGGGTCTCGACGTGTGGATAAACTCAATGGCCGTTGTGATATGCTGGTAATAAACAAGGGGACTTACATAAGAAAATCTTCACAAGTTTACGACTTAGGGAATTTATCATTGAAGGCTTTCTTCACTTTAGGACTTTCAATTGTGGATCTCAAAAAAAATGGCAAAAAGAATAAGGGTTCAGGAGAATCTATTCTATGCCTAAGAATTCAAGAGACAATAAGGATTCGGTGAAGGGGATAAACCACACTTTGTTTTGCCTCCTACGGGACAACATACGCAAAATGGGTGCAATCTTCAAGGGTTGTGATAATAATTTCCAAACCTCGAATGAGGCTGAAGTTAAACTTGCACAATTATAGGCTCAGGCTAACTTTACGCATCGAATGCAAATCATCCATTCGAATAAAGTATGAGCTACACTTCACCATTGAATCAATACGATCAATCTCTCATTCAATTAACCAACTTTCAAAGCAAATTCTACTCAATCTAATTCTAACTTTAATCTATGGCGGAAGAAGATATGCAACCTCGCTTACTATTTGACAATGAAAGTTATTCAAGGCAAATCATGCTCAAGAGCTTTTATTATTCGAAATAGTCTCAATGCAACAATCTCATACTCTATCTCCACACCAATGAAAGTGAGAGAGCATCAGTTTATATAGATTTTCAAAAATGAAATGAAGGGCCGAGATTAAAACAAGATCAACGGCCAAGATTATTACAACCAAACCCTAATTAGGGTTTCCCAAAATAACAAGAGTCATCTATCAATAAACTATCAGTAGAGAGGCAGTTAAAGCTATATTCTAGGAGAGGCGTCCTTATCCTTCTGAGTAGCATTGCGTTCAACGAATCTGGACACTACTGCAATGACCTCCTCCATCGTGACGGGTGGCAGCATGCTGATCCGGAATTCAAGCTCATCCAAGTTCTCTGCACATTTGGCAAAGGTATTTGCCCATTCTGCTTCCTGCTTCCTAAAGTCATTCCGAATGGCGGAAAGACTTGCCACTCTCGCAAAATCCTTTCTTAGAAGTGGTCCAGTAGTCGAGAAGAAAACCTCATGAACCTTTCGTTTCAGCTCCTCCAGCTGCATATCCTTTTCTCGGACAATCTCTTGATCAAACATTTCTGCAGCTGTCATGTGAATTTTCTCCCGAATGTCCTTTACCTGCTCCTTGATTCTAAGTCCATCCACTTTTGCCTTCTCCAAAACTTCCCTACGTATAGTTACGGCCCAAAACCAGTGATTGAAATCATATGCTGCTCCTGCAGCAATCACCTTTCTGTCAACCAACTCCTCTCTTGGAGTGCCCTTCAATAGCCTGAGGCATGGAATAAGCCTCTCCTGCATATCCGGAATACCTTCCCATGTTTCCGCCATATCCATAAGTCTGGAAAGGAAGCATGAGGTTTGCCCATAAGCAAGTGCCAGTTTTTCCATGAACAATGCCACATCTCTATGCCTTCGCTCGCCATCCAATCCTGAGCTTCCTTGGTCATCACCATTCCTTACTCGACATCCTTGGTCACCTCCTGTGATGAATTGAGGAGAGGAACAATCGCATTACCCTGATCAAGTGGCTGGGTCAAATGCTGTATATATTCCGTAAGATGTTCAACCTCCTTCTTATACTCTTTCTTCTTAGCCACTTCCTTTTCCAGTCTCGCTTTGATGGTCAAGACGGAATTATCTAATTCCTCCACCTCTTGACCTTTCGAGGTCGGGCCAAGATCTACGGTGGTTATGGCATATTCCTGAGGAGTAATCTCGTCCCGTGGCTTGTCCACCGTGGGTACTGCAATATGTACGGAACGGTTGCCTGTCTCGTTCCTCTGAATGGTGGAGAATTTCTTGGCAGGCTTCTTGATTGCGACTTGCTCCAACCTTGCCAAGAAATCGACAGTATCATCCTCCTCTTCTTGAGCTTCTGCAGGTACCTGAATTTTCATCCTTTTTATCAGCCACTCTGGAATGGTCGGCTGCTCAATTCCATCCTCTACCTGAACCTCTTCCTCATTCGGAACATCCACAACCCCTCTGAGAGCGGAAATCATTCCCTCCTCGAAGTCATTATTCCGGACTTCTATCTCATTGTCGGATTTGCGTGATTCCTCTCTGTCTCAATTCTTGGGCATGATAGTCAACCCACCACTGAGAGTATTTAGTCACTGGTCTCATTAAGGTCGCCAAGTCTGCGTGCTCAGGTTCTGACCATTTCACTGGAGGAAGAGGTCGGCTTTCCTCGAAACGTGGCTGGATATAGTTCCCATCATCTTGTAACTGATTAGGCACCCGGCAGAACTCAATTGCCCTCATGAAGTCTAGCGACATTCTAGACCACATTCTTCGTCTGACCTCATATTCATCAGCGGCATCAGCCCAAAAGTCTTCCAGTTCCATTCTGTGCTTGTACTTTCTCCCTTCTATCGTCCGAATGTTATGGTGTGGGTCAAAGTTGACCCTGGACTTGTAGGCTGTAAATGGATACCACTGGATCTCCAACCTTGCACTCTCAGTTGCCTGTGCTGATGGACAAGACACCAACATATTCCCGATGAACAATGGGAATGTAACAGATGTTTTCTTGGTTGGCCTCTGGATGTTTTGATATTCCTCCAACCTGCCTCGCCAGACTCCTAGAAAATCATCCCTGATTTGTCGAATAGATGGGCAATTTATAGGGTTTCCAAGAAATCCTTGATCCTCGACATATGTGGAATTCTCGAACTGATGAACTAAGATCCGATGCATCGATAAGATTCTTTCGCCATGGTTTCCAAATTTCCGAGTGACTCCTCCTCCTTGAAGCTCGGTAATATGCATTATTAGAAGGCATTGCACCCTCCTGAAGTGAGTCTTTTCCTTCAACTGGAGTTGTGGGTAGCAGTCGTAAGGCCTGAGTTCGTTCTCCCCGTTGCCAACTTTGCCCTTGCAAATTAGCCCTGGATACTTGTATGATCTGGCCAAAAGGTAGACAATATACGAACTCATATGAAAAGACTTAGTCTCTTCGAGGTTGATCAATTGCTCGTGGAGGTTGTCACTTATCATCCGTGACCAGTTGAACATTTTGACGCCAGAAGTGATCTCGTCTATGAAATAGTACATCCAGCTCTCGAAAAAGGCGCCTTGCGGGTTGCCAGCTACTCTGTTTAGCATCAGGATGATGTCTCTGAAATCTTCCTTGAAATCTGTCCGGCGAGGTCTTTTGGGCATCTTCTTTATTGATGGCTTAGGCTTGTCCATCCATACTTTGTTAACTATTGTGGCGCACAAATCGGGTTTGCTGTCATATAACCTCTTGGCTTCTTCCTTGGTCTTATAGATCGTCCGTGAATGTTCTGGGATGCCGAAGGTTTCCTGGATTGCCACTTCGCTCAAGTGTGCCAAAATTCTGCCATCAGGTGCGACTATCTGCCTCTTCTAAGCATCATAGTGGATAGCACATTCCACCATCAATTCTGCACAATCCATCGCCGGTGGGAATCCAGCTGCCTGAAAAATCCCGTTTATGACTATCCGTCTGGCTATCGGTGTGGGAAGTCCATTCTGCCCGTACATTCTTTTCTTAAACTCATCAAAGGCGACATGTCCGAGATCGGTGTCTATGACATTCTTCCATTTTGAAATGACTTTGGTCTCCCGCTGAGCACCTTTGCTGGCAAACTTCATTTTCAGCTTCTTTGATTTCGCCTGCTGTGGTCGTCAACCTGCAATCCAAAAGATTAACATTAATACAAAGACTTTTTCAAGTAATTAAATCTCATGCCTTGGATTCGAAAATTTACTTTCAGCCAGTTAAATAATTAAATTGCTGCAAAAAAGCAAGCTGAAAGTAAATGGATGAAGTTAAGATTTTGGCCAGAACTTTTGCCAATATGAAAAGACGGAAGAAGAATGGCAAATTTATTTGACTGAACATCAAACCTCAATGAAGAACTGCTAGCTGCAAATCAGATTTAAATTCTGATTTTTATTCCAAAAAAATCAATTAATGAAGTGCGCCCCTCTTGCACAGAAGAATTCAAAAAATAAATCTTTTCCTTTCCCGCGAAAATTCTTCTTCAGCATAACATTACTTCACCCTCCGGAAAATTCGATCTTGCCTACTGAACAATCAACTGCCTGAGAATTCCGAGAGATATTAAATTTCTCTTCAGCTGTGTGTGAAAAAAAAATGAGTTGCTGAAACTCATTATAATGCTGAAGAGCTGGATTTATTTTAGCAACTGCCATCTTCTCTCTCGATCTCGATTTGTTTTCATTTATTCAAACAGGCAGGTTTCCTTTATTTTTCTAAAAGAATCACTTTGCCTATCCAAGCAAATCTTACTGATCTTCAAAAATTTGATTTTTTTATTTAATGTTTATCTTTGATTTTTCGAATTTTTTAATAAACATTAAATATTTAATTAAATTCATGGCTAATTTAATTTGATGTTAAGACTTATCTCTACCGGCGTAATTTCTATTTCTTCCAACTCTTTGTCCTGCTAAATTGATTTTGTCCAAAGTGACGTGAATTTTCCGGTAGTTACACTATTAAAATATTCAAAATATCGTCCGTCCAACCCATTCGCTTTGGACCCATGGCTATTTCGATTTTCCTTTCATTTTTCTCAGCTAAAAGTGTATTTTCCAATTTTATTCTCAATTTCGTCTAGCCAAGTCAAAACTTAAGCCATTCCATCGACAAACTTTATGCCAGATCCCTATTTTTCTTTGCCATAGCCAACTTTTCCCTTGCACTGAGCCTATTTTGTTCTGCCAAAATCAAATTTTCTCTTGCTCAGTCGAATATTTTTCTAGGCAAAATCCTTGTCTGGATGTCTTCATTGGGCGAATTTCTTTGACGCTTGACAAATTCTTCTTCCTTCTGGCCAAGGGCGATCCTTCCTTTCTCCTTGCCTTGTGCATTTTTCTCTAGCCAAAGTTGTCAATTTCTTAACATTTTCTCCAGACACCCACACTTAGGCAATTTTAATTTCTCTTCCACCTTTGTGCTAGGCACACTTCATTTTATTTCTTGCCATATCCTAATCTTCTTTAGCACTTGTCCTTTCGAACTTAGCACTTAGCTTCTCGAAAATGTCATGATTCCTAGGCAAAATCTCCATTTTTCATCTTTTAGCCTCTATACTTAGGCAAATATTCGAATTTTTCCTTGGTAGGCACCAACACTTAGCAAAAATCATTATTTTATCCCTTGATAGACCATGGGGGACTTTGAAGAACTTTTGACAAGGTGAAGGCGGACTTTGGATGGTCTTGGACATCATCCCTTTGAACATGGCGGACTTCCAAGTCTCTTGCACTTTCCTTAACATTTTATCCCTTGGAAATGTCATAATATTTAGCCAAAGATCAATTTTCCACCTTTTTAGGCCCTCACACTTAGCAAATTTTCGAAATTTTCTTTGCTGGGTACCAACACTTAGTGAAAATTTTGATTTTTTCTTCTTCCACATGCCTAGGCGGACTTTCCAAGGCATCTTCCAAGTGAAGGCGGACTTTAGAACCCTTTGGCATCTCTCTTTAAAGTGGATGGCGGACTTTCTAGGATGCTTGGACATGCATGGGCGGACTTTAGATGATCTTTGCACTTCCCCCTAGTGGCATGGCGGACTTTAGAGGAGCCTAGGATGTTGAGGGCGGACTTTGTGAGCTCTTGGCACTTCTTCCTTGAGGCTGGCGGACTTTGGAGGAGTCTAGGATGTGCAAGGCGGACTTTGGATGTGTCTAGGATATGCTTCCTCCAAGATGGCGGACCTCAAAACCTTTTGGCATCATCCCCTTTGAGGCTAAGGCGGACTTTCCAACCCATTTGCACTTGACATGGCGGACTTTCCTTGCTCTTAGACATTCCTCTTTGCTGCTGGGTGGACTTCATGAGCTTTCAAACCTTCCTTCATCCTTCTTTCATGGCGAATTTCAGACTTAGCCATGTATTTCATGAATTTCATCTTTTTTGAGCTGATTTTTTTTGTGATTTCGACCTCAGATCTGACTGGTTTTGACTGATTTTTCCAGAATCTGGTCTGATTTTTCATGCTTTTTGACTTGTTTTTTCCAGATTTTTCAATGATTTTTCAATTTTCTATTTGATTTTCTGAGTGATTTTTCGATTTTTTTGGACTTCTGAGTGCATTTTTGGAATTCGAGACCTTTCTAAATATAGAAACTTTCCAAAAATAGAGACTTTCTAAAAATAGAAAAAGCAAACCCTAAAAAATAGGGAACCTTGTTTGGTCCAAAAATGCCAAAAATGAAAAATCGAAAAAAGCAAATTTCCTAAAAAGTAGGAAGTCTCAGAATTGGCCGAATTCACAGGCGATCTTCATTTCCTGGGCCTTCTGAGTGCTTCCATGACGTCTACGCACTGATTCAAGCATGGATTATTGACTTGGCTCGGGTAACTCTCGGAAAACCGACTTGAAACTCTTATTGAAGGTGATCTCACGAAACCGTTGCAAGGAGACAAAACCCTAAAAACTAGCAGACAACTGGGGGTCCCCATTGGCGATGGGGCGATGTGTGAAAAGGTCACAACAGGTCACTACTTGCCCTACTTGGGTCGGAAAGCACATCCGTGGTGTTGAGTCTTTCAGCATTGTATTTACTTTTGTTACTCTGCCAGATGTCGCTACTTGCCCTACTTGGGTCGGAAAGCACATCCGTGGTGTTGAGTCTTTTCCTTTAATTGCTGGTTATGATTTGAGCTGACCCTAACGGGTACTTTGGTGCTGTTGTGATCATCTCAAAGTTTGAAAAAATTGGTTCAATTCATTACAAATCTCCTTTTGTATTATTTCTATGCATGAATATGACTGAAAATGACGTCTACAGCAACTAGGCCATTAATCAAACACTTAACATGCAACTAAAATGAAGGTACAGCAACTTGACAATATGACAAACAATTTGCAGCCATCCAACAACTCCTCTCTTTAATATTTGTAATGAGATTACAATGCTAGGAATGATCCTAGTTTGACACCATTATCAAACCTTACAAGTTTGTCTCCTTCTACAATGATGACTGAATATTACAAAGCTACGCTGCTGCTTTGGGACAGTGATCAATTTTCTAATCAAATGCAATACTAACAACTACAATGACTGCGTTTACAATGCTAAACTTCTGACAAAGACAGCAACCTCACTAACTTCAATAAGACCATCAAATGCAAATACATGTGATAAGGTGAACTTGGAAATTATGGCAGCAAATAATACTGTAGCATCACTGTAGCGCAGGCACTATTCATGTCACTGTAGCGCGGGTACTATTCACGTCACTGTACCACTGGTACTATTCATGTCACTGTAGCAGCGGATCAATAACTTCTGATTTTTTCTCCTTCAATGATGGTTATTTCAACAATCTAAAATTTGCTCTTCAAACCCTTGTAAACTTTTGAATCCTTCACCAATGAAGCTCAGTGTTGACTCTTGGATGAAGCCAATCTTACAGGAAATCCTTCGGAAGATCTTTCACAACCTCAGGTATGCAAATCAATGAGAGTTTTCGTTCCCAATGATCAAGAAATGTAGAAATTGCAGAAACCCTAGGTTTCTTCATCTCCATAGCAAAATTCTTCAAAAGCTCAATATCAAAATCTTGGATGAATATAATAGCTTTGGTTGATCCCCTTTTATAATTTCTCTAGAAAGAGGTCAATCCTCTAGAAGCCTCTTTTTAATCATTTAAAATAATATTAAATGTGCACTTTATAACATTATAAAATATTTCCTCAAAGTAGGCGCCCATTTAATTAATCATTTAATGTACTTTAAGTCATTAAATGGCCCCCTTTAGACATAACATTATAATATAACTTTATAATATGCTTTTAATGATTAATTATTATTAAAGTCACCTTTAATAATAATTAAATAGTATAACTTGCACATTAAACTTTATTTCGCTAGGCCAAGTGAAAACTGGGATCAACACTGCTTCCCCAACGCGTTCAGGTGCCTTGCTATAAATAGTAACGCTGGACTCCACTGTACTGATGACTTACTATAAATAGTAAGTGCGTGAAACTGAGTCCTAAATCACCAGACAAAGGCCAATCCTGAACCAAAATGAGCTCTGGAGAAGAAAACACTCTTATATCTGCCAAATAGGACCCTCTAACCATCTGCATTAGCCTACGAGGGTCAGCTAATAGGTTAAACTAACAAGGAATTGGAACGAGCTAAAAAGGGGACATTACAACTTTTGTCATGTTTTTCCTTTGGCTATGTGCTAGTAGTTTAATTTGCACATTTTGGTGCAAAACAAAAGAAACAAATGTGTAATAAAATTGCTCTTTGAATTAGAAGGGTAAGCTCCTTGTAAATTAAAAACTAACCTAAAATTGAACAATATGTACTTGCAAGTTACAATCTTTACAATGACTTTTGGGGCGGTTCATGTTCATGCTAAATAAAATGTAAATGTGTATCTTTTTTGGTTTTGCCTAGGATAAAACATTAAGATGCTCTTTCAACACTAGGCAAATGATTTTATGCTTTTTTATTTAAAAAAAAATTATGACTATATGCTTACGTTGTTAAATTAAAAATAGAGATTGAGCAGGTAAGTGCATATGGAGTTAAATAAGCTAATACATAAACATGATCTCTATGGTTAAATCAAGTGTAGGACTTAGTATAAAGCCACAAACTATACCTTCAATGTTTGCAAATTCAAAAAAATGATTTAATCCTTTGCATACATAACAAGATGTTTCAATAAACATTTAAAAGCAAGATAGACATAATAAATGTCATTGAGTGAATAACCAATTTAAGATAACTATAAGATTAAATACTTGATGAATAGCAACTCTAGCAATATGTAGGCATGAAAATTACCATTGGTTAGCTAAGTGCAAAAACCACTTATTTAGAGTGTTTACAAAGCTATGTATGAAAATAAATAGATTAAACTAATTGAACTTCTATCCTAAGTATTGGTTGCTCACATGAGTTCAAGATTTATGATAAATTGACCCTATCCACTAATTTTAGTATTACATGTGATTGTCAGTTCAATTGATGATTGAAATTATTACATTTATCTCATAATGCTCACATTTTTTGTATGATGAGATCTATAGATAAATAGTCTAAGAATGACTCATTTTGGTCTAAAAATAGTAAACACCAAAAATAGTGCAAAGCTATGTCATGTCCCCTTCTCAGTGACATCTCTCAGAGGACAGGATTGGCCTATCACACGACCCTTGTAGGCTGATTGTTTGGATAGAGGGTCACTTCGGAGCTTGGCTCAGCTTCAGTTAGCAGAGATTGATCAGTGGTCTTTCGTTCTGGCTCGATCGGAGGCTTTTTGCAGAATTGCTATTTTTAGCAATTCCTGGCAGGCAGTGTGGGACCCCTGCTATTTTTAGCAGTATGGCTTTGGCGGCATCCGGAATCACTTCAGAGTTCGTCGGCATCAGACGGATCAGTAATCGGATGATTTACGAGGAAGATATTAATATTTAATTATACTGATTAAATATTAATTATTTAATGTTATAATATAAAGTTATAATTTAAAATTATAACTTAAGTGATTGCCTTGAGGGGTGCGCCATCATTAAAGGGGGCCAGTTTGACATTTGATATTATATTAAAATATTCAGCTGAGAACTATGGAGAAATTAAAAGAATTAAAATTGAATATTTTAATGAAACCCTATTCTTAAGGAAATCGCACTTTTCAGCCTTAAGAGGGTTTTGCCTTGGTTTTTGTGCCATTATGAGATTATTGAATTTTGAGAACTGATCAAATTGATCTGAGCACAGACTTTAGGGTTTGAACTCGACTTCCTTGGGGAACGAGCCATCTCCAGCGGAAAGCAATTCAGAGAGTGTGGAATATCACTTGATCTATTGCCAGCAGAGGTTTTCTTATTCAGAGGAAATCATTGAGCATCAGAGATTTAATATATTCAGAGCTTTTGTCAGAGTTTAGCATTCAGGATATCCTTCATTCATCAAGGCGCCAACATTCATCACATTCAGAGACTGGGAGATTGTATTCTGAGAAAGGGCCGTACAATTTCATAGCTGCTGCAGCCGTACTTCTGACAGGCCGTACTATTGCTTGAGCCGTACTTCTTCCATAAATAAGAAGCGCCATTCTTATCTTGCAAAGCTATTTCCTGTGTGGGCGCTGGGATTGCTGGAGGCATCTGGGATCATTAAACTGGAGGCAGACTCAACATTTATTGCAAGCCGTACAAATCTGTAACATCTTCAGTTGCTGTTTTTACCAAGTTTTTACCAATAAAAATCATTATTTTATTGTTGCATGTTAGCAGATCATTTTTGTATTGAGATCATTTGAATAATAAAGCAAACGCCTTCAATCTCTATTGTATTTTCCATATACATTGAAGATCTAGCATTTATTAAGAATTTATTACTATTTTCTGGAAAAGCCGTACCTTCATTAATTGCATTGAAAATCCAAAATTTGCAAAAAAATCACAAAAACCCAAAAACGACAGAAAAACTCAAAAACACAATCAGATTCAGTGTCAGGGGGAAACTAGGGTTTCTACAAGCTATAAATATCTTATTCTAGAATATGCTCCTCTATTTGAAAATGATGATGGATAAAAATAATGGGACCCTTTTTAGTACGAGTTAAAAATAAATTTCTCTAGAAGTGGCTCTAGAGTTGATTTTGGCGAGTCTTCTCCTCTATGTCGATCATCGTGGAACTCTAAAAACTCGTAAAATTTGGTGATTTAAGCTTTTGAATTTAAAAAATTACTAAATTGCAAGCAACTTAATTACGATGACAATTTAGAGTTTAAATGTGAATCTTTACAAATTGATAAGAATCTTGATATCATTTGTATATTCCAAAACCTCTTTTAACAGTGTTTTTAAAATAGAAATTCAAATTGAAAACAAAGATTTGCTCGAGGCATAGCCCCAATTTTCTAACAGATTTGTAAACATTTGTTTGTAATGGACTCTTCCTTATTGCAAACAGATATTTGGAGTTTAAAAGTTTTGTGTTTAAATTTGCTCGAGGCACTGCCCCCTTCTTGTGCTTTAGGCATTTTTTTACCCATCACCTATAACTAATCTAAGAAATTTTCTAATGGGACCCCTTGAAAATTTGCCTAAGCATTATTCCCCTTTGATGCTCCATATCCATATCAATTTTTGGAAGTTGCGAAAATTCCAAAAGGTTCTAAGTTTGGGAGTGCTCTTGTCATTATTTGTGACCCTTGCAAAGTTGCAAACTTTCCATGAACTATTAGACGTTTCTGGCTTGCTCAATATCTTGTACCAACCTCCATTCCTACATAAAATCCTCGCAAGGTTCCTTGTGCCCTTCATTCCTTCCCCTTTTGTTCATGCCCTTCCTTTCATGGACTCTCAATAGACATTCATACCTCCCTTTCCCACAATCTCTCATCTCTTCCCCTTTTGTGGACTTTTGTAGTTGATCTAGACCTTTCCCTGTTCCACTTCATCTATTTCTCATGTCCACTTTTGCAAATTTGTCCTACGCTATTTCCAAATTCCCCTTGTGGAATTCACCTCCGAACATCTGGTTCTCCTACCATCCCTTTCTTTTCCCCTTCAAGCTTTTCTTGCGGGTTTCCATTTGACATTCGAATCTTCACTCCAATTTCTAGTCCCCATGTTTGCCCCCACATTTTCTTTTTTGCATTTCTCCATACTATTTCCTTTGCCCGTTTTACCTTTCTTGCAAAATTTTGGTGGATTATGTCCACTTTTGCAAGTTTGTCCTACAATATTACCAAATTCCCCTTGCGGAATTCACCTCCAAACATCTAGTTCTCCTACCATCCCTTTCTTTCCCCTCCAATCTTTTCTTGCGGGTTTCCATTTGACATTCAAACCTTCACTCCAATTTCTAGTCCCCATGTTTGCCCCTACATTTTCTTTTTTGTATTTCTCCATGCTATTTCCTTTGCCCATTTTACCTTTCTTGCAAAATTTTAGTGGATTTCCAACTTCCATTGCTAGGTCCACCTCAAAGGTCCAATTACGCATTGGAACCCTACATCCCCTTTCTGACCTCAAAACCTTTGTCGAATTTCTACAATTTTCACTTTTTGCCCCAACTATAGCCTCAAACCTCCCAGGACACCATTAATGACCCAATTTAACTCCATAAGCACTCTTGAGAAAAAAATTCTTCCCAAAAAATCTATTTTCAAAGGTGTGGATCTTTAAGCAAAATTGACATTGGATGATAAGAGCAACCATGTTGCCATGAATGTGGTGGTTGGAGTTCCTCATGTAGATTATCTTTATGCCATTTCCAGGTCACCCATTTAGTGGATTTTGTGGGATTTTAGCTTGTTTCAGACATCACATTAATGATATCTAGTTCTCAATTGAATTTTTGCAAGCAATTCAAAGACTAAACAAAGTGCAACTATATATACTACTTCATTTTCTATAACAAGGGTCAGCCATTTCTCCATTTCCACAAGACTTTAGTGTTGAGGATTCTCTAAGGTTTGAACTCTTGCAATTCCAATCACTTGTTGAGTAGCATATGTTGTAAGTCTCAAATAGGTAGTTCGGTTTTAATAGATTTTTTTAGTGGAATGTCTCCTTGGCCATTTATAGATTTTTAGGGAAATTTGTAAGTGATGAATTTTGACAACATTCTAGCTTAGGGTTGCTTTTTGCCACATTTGTTGGTATGATTGTAATAAAAATTTGACTGGTGTTGCAACACTTTAAATCATAGAAGCAATAATCTGCAAAAATCCCCGATTAATCCTGATTTTAAAAAAATCTACAAGCTAGACGATTTTTTCCCCGATCTTTTGAAAAAATTGTTGACCTTTGGTCGACAATTTTTTCCCATTTCAAACTGCAAAATTGCCAAAAAAAATGTGTTTAAAACCTGCAAAAAAATGCAAATAAATCATGCTGATTTTCACGCGAAAAAAAACCACGAGACCATAGCTTGTTTTTGATTAGTGAAAAAATAGGTTTTGAATGGACCCGAAACCATTAACAACAGGTTTTGAATGGTCCCGAAACCATCAGGTTTTGAGGGGACCCAAAACCCACACAAAGATGAACAAGCTACCCGAAGAATAGAGTCAAAAACACCCAGCAGCAACACAGGGACTCAGCCATCCAGCAGCTAGCCAACAGCCAGCAAGCTGCCCAGAAAAGAACCAAGAATTTACATGAGTCTTGAACCCATTGGTTTTGATGGGACCAACAACCCACTACAACAAGGTTTTGGCAGGGACCTTAAACCCAACCCTATAGATTTTGAAGGGATCCACAACCAGGTTTTGGTAGGGACCTTAAACCCAAGAAAATTGCCTGCAACAGCCAAGCAACAGTGCACCAGTCCTATAAGAAAATTAGCCTTTCCATATCCCTGGTAGAAACAACGGAAACATTGATCAAAAATAGAGCCCCAACATTAGAAGAAACTGAGCCTGAAATGCTCTCTCCGCCTCTATAGGAGAGGTCACCACCAATGCACAAGGCTCCAACAGTGTTCCGCAAGACCCAGCTGTTCTCTCCACCTCTATAGGAGAGAAACCCAAGCTCATCCAGACCACCACGGCCACAGCACTCCTTTTCCTTGAGAGTGAGCTCCGCAGAGAACAACTTACTTTTCAGTATCTCCACCTCCATAGGAGATAAAGGAAAGAAGTCAGACAAGCCATCATTCGCTCCCTTGCAGCCAATAGACAGGGCTTCATCACCCCCCCAACAACACTTCCAGGCTTTACCAGTAGCATCTAGCTCCACCTCCATAGGAGAAAGGTCACCTCCAGCCACATCCATCTCCCCCTCAATAGAAGATAGGACCACCTCTATAGGAAAAACCAGGGTAACCCAAAGATGCAAAAAATGTAGCACAACGAACAAAGCCATGGAACCAAGAGGGAGGGGGACAATATACCCCTCACCACAGAGAAACCCGAGAGTCATAACATATAACCATAGAAAAACAGACCCCCTCAGTAGGAAACTCACATACCAAAGAGATTCCAAAGGAATCCAAAACAAAAAAAAGCTCTCCCAAAAAAACGAAATAAGCAACTAGGTACAGGGAGAGAAGAGAAACAAAACCACCATATTTCTGCCACAGGGATAGAGAAGAAGCTGAAACATCCGAATAAGCCCTCAGAGCAACAGACGTTAAGCACACCCAGTCAAGGCAGAGACAGCTTCCACGCAGCCCATCAGAAAAATGATCAACAACAAAACCCCCTAAGACCCAACCACCAACAGTAGGAGCAAGGGAAGGAACGAGATCCCTCTGCAGCACCAAAAGATTAGCACTGCCCTCAACATCATCCGCAACAGAGTCTCCAACAGCTACAGCTACACCCAGATTCAAAATGGCCTTCCCACATAGCACAGCCAACGAACCAGCACAGGGAAGACCAATGGCTCCCCCAACAACCTCTGCCACAACCAATGGAGCCTGTCCAACATCCAGCAGACCCAGACGCCAAAACCTGCCCCCGGATCTCCATTGTCCTCCACCGCATCCTCCTCACCGTCTGAATCGCCTGAGGATTTCAAATCCCCACCGCGCGCGCTCCCATCCACTCTCCCGCTCTCCATTATTAGACCATAGCTTGTTGCTTACTATTTGCTTTGATAGATTTTTTCCAATCATCCATAGCTTGTTTTAAAGCACTTGTTTTAGGCTTTTAGCCATAGCAGCAAGGCAGTGAACTGTTTCATAAAATGCTTTGGTAGACATGTATGAAAAATGTGGTAGCATAGACAAGGAAGTGAACTGTTTGAAAAAATGCCTCAAAGAAATGTGGTCTCATGGTGATGGAATGCCATGACAATTCATGGCATTCCATCACCATGAGACCACATTTCTTTGAGGCAATTGTTCAAACAGTTCATTGCCTTGCCTATGCTATTGCTTACTATTATGCTTTGATAGATTTTTTGCAAGCATCCATAGCTTGTTTGAAATCACCTGTTTTAGGCTTTTAGCCATAGCAACAAGGTAGTGAACTGTTTGATAAAATGCTTTGGTAGACATGTATGAAAATATGGTAGCATAGACAAGGCAATGAACTTTTGAAAAATTGCCTCAAAGATATGTGGTCTCATGGTGATGGAATGCCATGACAAGCGAATTGCTATGGATTGTCATGGCATTCCATCACCATGAGACCACATTTCTTTGAGGCATTTTTTCAACCAGTTCACTGCCTTGTCTATGCTATTGCTTACTGTTATGCTTTGATAGATTTTTTCCAAGCATCCATAACTTGTTCAAAAGCACCTGTTTTAGGCTTTTAGCAATAGCAGCAAGACAGTGAACTGTTTGATAAATATTAAAATGCTTTGGTAGACATGTATGAAAAATGTGGCAGCATAGACAAGGCAGTAAACTATTTGAAAAAATGCCTCAAAGAAATGTGGTCTCATGATGATGGAATTCCATGACAATTCAAACTGTTTGAAAAAATGCGTCAAAGAAATGTGGTCTCATGGTGATGGAACACCATGACAATCCATAGCAATTTGCTTGTCATGGCATTCCATCACCATGAGACCACATTTTTTTGAGGCATTTTTCAAACAGTTCATTGCCTTGTCTATGCTATTGCTTACTATTACACTTTGATAGATTTTTTCTAAGCATCCATAGCTTGTTCAAAAGCACCTGTTTTAGGCTTTTAGCCATAGCAGCAAGGCAGTGAACTGTTTGATAAAATGCTTTGGTAGACATGTATGAAAAATGTGG